>BQNB010168723.1:0-13857 GCA_026074375.1 Tanacetum coccineum
AACTGTTTTCATGGGTTAAAATGGGTCAAAATTGCATTTTGACACTTGAGTCAGTTTAGTTTAGCTTAAATTAGTCAAAAAATTAGTTTGTTTAAGTTTTTAAGTAGTAAATCTCATTTTTAAGGTTTTAAGAATTTGTGGTTTGAAACTGTTAGCTTATAGCTCATTTTATTTGCTTATTTGAGTGTGCTTTTGCTTATTGAGCTTTTTGTAATGTTTTTGTGTTGATGCATGTGTTAAAAACATGTTAGAATCAAAGCTTTATAGCCTGCATTGTTGTTTTGTGTTTTTACCAAAGCTGTTAAACTTTGCTAAGTGTTCAAAAAGTTTAAGAAAATGCTTTTTCAAATGCTTTTTATGGCTTATTGTGAATTTCAAAATGCTTTTTGATTGTTGATTCTTTTTCTTTGAGGTCAAAATTTAATCTGTTTATAGGTTATAAGTTCATAAGGATATGTTTAGGTGCTTATTTTTAAGCTCAAAAGTGGTGATATGTTTATAGGTTATTTTCATTATTGCTTATTGTAGCTTTTTGGCCATTCTTTTTAGTGGTATAAGCCACTAAACCTTAAGGATCTATTTTTTAGCTTATTTATAAGCTAGAAAAGTCCCCCTTAGGCTTTTTGCTTATCAATTTTGGCCAAAATGCTAATTTGCTTATTTAGGCTTATTAGTTTATTGCATTTGCTTATTTTAGGTTTAGTATAGCTTATTATGTTAGTTTAAGTCATTTTAGCTTATTTTCCTTTAGTTTTGAGCTTATTTGCCTTTTAGCTTAAAATTCCTAAGTTTTATATCTTTTTGATTAAACTGTCATTCTAGCTTATCTTAGTTGCTTATTTTTGTTCTTATTTGCTTATTAAGTATAGCTTATTATCTGTCCTAGCTTATTTCTCTTTTTGGTTTGCTTTTTAGTGCTTAAATTAGCTAAACAGTTAGCATTTTAGTGTCTTAGTGTAAAAAGCTTATTCTGTCACCTTTCCAGCTTAATTTAGTGCTTATTTGTGGTTAAAAAAAAGTGTTTTTGTAAAAGTTGCTTATTTTTAAGCCTTTTAAAAAGTTGTAAAAAAATGGCAAGTAAAAAACATTTGGGAATTGGGGGAAGTCAAGGGTGAGCAGGACTCGAACCCGAGACCTCTACCCCAATTCAACCAAACGTTTTATACACAACACACACTACCACTCGCCCTGGGGTCTTTTTCGATTTTATCTTGCAACATTTATTATTTATACACGTTTTAGCACTTTTGGCTTATAAGCCGTTTTTAGCTTATTTCACAGCTTATTTGATAAGCTGTTTTTCCCAGCTTATTTTTATTAGATTCTTCATTGTTCAAGCTACTTTTGCTAATTTTTTCAGATTTTTATTAAATAGTTTAGTATTTTTAAACATTTAATTTCATTAAAATCGTTTTTAATTCATAAAAAATTATAAAAAAGTCAAAAAAATATAATTCTTTTTTAGAAAATTTTCTTTTAACATTTAGGACTTAGGAAAATTAGATTTGCTTTCGTAGGGTTAAAATTGCAAAATTTGATTTTTTAAAGAACGGGATTGAATCCCGTTCACGTTTTTAGTGTTTTTAAGCCCTAATCTCTTCCGTTTTTGGTCTAGTTTTCTTTGTTCTAGCATTTTAGTCAATTAAGACTTATAAAATTCAAAAAGATCATTTTAGGACTTAATTTTGATAATTTAGGGTTTTTAGGTCGCGTTTTAGGATTCCCGTTGCGTTTTTAGTTTAAATTTGTGTTGCTTTGATCGTTTTTAGTTTAAATTGCCTTAATTTTCCCATAGTTTTAGAAACCAATCAAAATCTTGTTCCATTCAAGCATCGATTATCAAAACGTCTCTCGACTTTCAATTGCATTCCTCGTTGGGGATAACGACCCGGGAATCATACTTCCGGTTTACTACATTGAGAGATTTTTGATTCTTATCCTTATATTTATATATTTATAAGTATTTTATATTTATTTATATATATTTAAAAGGTATAATCAGGAGTTTGTCAATTTTTGGCGCCGTTGCCGGGGAGGATTGTATACGATTGTTGAGCCGTTTGACAATTTGTGTTTGAAGATCCTTCCGTGTGAAGTTATTTTGTTTATTTTCATATAAAAAAATACAAAAAGATTTTTCTTTTATTAGTATATATATAATATAAAAAAAATCAAAAATTTAAAAACATTGTCCATAAAAAAAGAAATAAAATTCACCATCAATATAATACTTTCAATTGAAGTATTATCATTAATAAGTTCCCGAACCAAAGATCAAAAACTTACCTTTTGTGTCTCTCGCGAGGTACGGTTCACCTTTGAAAGTTAAACAAACTCTAAGAGGGGTATAAGGCGGGTTGTTCCTAGGAACTACGACCCTAAAGGAGAAAGGTTTTTAATAGCTTCGCGCTTTCCTACTCCTCCGCTCCTTTGTGCGTTTTTCTCTTTAAAGAGTTACCGAGAAGCGAGTTGATTATTAGGTTTAAGTGTCTTATCTCATTGTCCGTTATTAAAATATATTGTGAATACATTGTTGAAAAAACCAAAAAAATATAAAAAAAAGAAAAAAAATTAGTTTTTATTTCTTATTTTTTTTTTTTTTTTTTTGTTAAAAAATTTTCTTTTTACATTTTAGTGCATGTGCACTCGTTCTCAATCTCGTAATTCTAACCGTCAACAACAACAAGTCCCACCGACTTTTGTTGAACCATTCAATCTTGTGGAACCTATTGAAAATCAAGCTCCTCCCGTAGTTACGATGGCCGATAATCGTACTATGGCTCAATTGCTCGAAGCACCCACCGAGGGTTACGAGGATGCCATCGTTGTTCTCGAGATCACCGCGGACAACTTTGAGCTTAAGCACGGTTTGCTTACCCTCGTTCAAAACAAACAATTTTTTGGACATGACAAAGAAGACCCGCATGCTCACATTCGTTATTTCAACAAGATCACTTCTACGATGAAGTTCCCGAACGTTTCGAGTACGTCGGTTAAGCTTATGCTTTTCCCATTTTCCCTGGAGGGTGCCGCCCGGATTTGGCTCAAAAAAGAACCCCCTCGATCGATTCTTACATAGGATGATCTTGTTTCGAAATTCATCAACAAATTCTTCCCTCCTTCTAAAACAACAATCCTTCAAAATGAAATCACAATATTTCAACAACGATTTGATGAAACTTTTTATAAGGCATGGGACCGATTCAACGATCTTCTTCGGGCATGTCCACATCATGGATTTTCGAAGTTATATCAACTCGATACATTCTATAATGCCTTGAACTCTAATGATCAAGATTCATTGAATTCCACCGCGGGTGGTAACTTTTTGGATAAAATGCCCCGAGATTGCCTAAGAATCATCGAGAGCAAATCTAAAGTTCGTAATTCACGTAACAAACCGGTTGTTGCCAAAGTGAGCACGAGCAATTCTACCCCTGGTATTTCTCCTGATGTTTCCGAACTTAGAGACATGGTGAAAGCTTTGCTTCTAGATAAGAAAAACCAATCCCAAGCTCCCGCTCCCGTAAAAGCGGTCGAGGAAAGTTGTGTAATTTGCGGTGGTGCTCATTCTTACTGAAATTGTCCCACCACCGATGGCAACGTTTATCGTGACAATATTCAAGAATACGTCTCTCAAGCCGCTGCAGCTAATTTCAATCAAGGAAATACCGGTTACCGAGCCCCGATTGCTAATCAAATTCGACCTCCCGGTTTTCCTCCCGTTCAACAAAACTAAGGAAATAATCAAAACCGTTACAATCAAAATCGAGGGAATAATTACAACCAAGGCTAAATTTATCGACCTCCGATTAATCAACCCCCGGTTCACCAAGCTCTATCGTACCAAGCTCCGGCTCCGCAAACACAAGGTATGTCCAAGGATGATTTTCAAAACTACGTCAAAGCTAATGATGCGGTTATGAGAAATATGCAAAACCAAAATTAAAACTTGCAAAATCAAATGACCAATTTAACGGACATGCTTTCCAAATTCGTAAATTCCAATACCGCTTCTACTTCAGGTTCAGGGACACTCCCTAGTAATACCATTACTAACCCGAAGGAAGATTTGAAGGGTATTACCACCCGAAGCGGTGTTGCTTATCAAGGACCCACGATTCCTACTACTACTTCTTCTCATCCTAAAGTAGTGGAACGTGAAACCGAGGTGACAAAGGACACAGTGCCTCCTACTAATAACGGAAGCACCAAAGATGTCCAACCTCTGGTTGTCCAAGTTCAACCCCAAGTGCCAAATTCTGAGCCCGTTGTTGCTCCCGTTAGTGCTCCGATGCCTAACCCGAAACTGTAACACCCTCAAATCTGAGCACGCAGCGGAATGTTGAATATCCGAGGGCGTTACATTTTTGGATCAATAGCACAAGATTCTGAGAACGACTACTAAACGTGTCGTTTGAAAAACAAAGATACATTGGATTAACAAAATACTTGTTACATAAGCCCATGGCTTCAAATTGTTCAACAATATAAATAAAGATTTCGGTTTATAACAATTTTCCCAAAATGTAATAAGACCCCAAATCTTAAGTGTTGACTCTTCAATTATTGACTTCCAATGTATCATCGCACCTCGTGCCTTATTGACCTGAAAAACATGCTTAAAACGTCAACATAAAGTTTGACATTCAGAGTTTTTATGTAAATCAATGGTAGACCGCAAATTTCCAGTAAATGATTTTAGCAACACAAGCAAAACTCATAAAAAATATACGTTTCCTAAGCTCATGACACCGAAGCTTGACATGTATGAATGCAAATAAATTGCCAGTAATTGCCCATGAATGATGTTCTAACCCGAAACATCCCAAATTCGACATGCTATAACGTTCGTTCCTAGTGATAGCTAGTCACCCGAACAGGGATTGTCAATCCCGAATAGATCTATCAATAACATTCGCGCTCACACAATGCAGTTCCCAACTACAACTATGCAACTAATAGTTCATGATAATGGGCTCAATGATTTATCGCTACTTAGGCAAACACGTGATTGTTGTATAAAATGTACACTTGCGTCCAATTTGTAAAACAAAGCATGTTCTCACCCCAAAGATGTAAATCATTTAAATAACATTAAAACATGGGGCTATGAACTCACCTCAGCAGGTAGTTCTCTGAATGATAATAAATATCCAAGAAGCAGTGAATCACACCGTCAAGTACCTAAGTAAATACGGTCAAGTCTTAGTCTACACATTTAAGCTAACGACTCATTGTATAAACTAAATTCCATTTTAAGTTTATATATACTGTTATCACTTGTGTGGTGGTGCACATGGTTATTGTATTTACAATTTCGATGGTTCTCGGGAAACGCGAAATCATTGTTAATAAATATACTTATTTATTATGTCGTTGATTAAACCCGTTTAATGTCGGAATATTTTAATATTCGGCCGATTCGTTAAGTGTTTTATTTATTCACTTTTGTTCACAAATATACCCTTAAGTTTCTTATAAATACAAAACAGCCTCTGGGTTTATTAATATACTTTATTTATATTTTAAACCCCCAAGTTTCATTAATTACATAAGTAGTCCTTTAAGTTTACAAAATTGTAATTTAGGTCTTTATAGTTACACTTCAGTCCCTGAGTTTCAGAATGTTTCAACAACAGTCCCTGGAGTTATCACAATTCGAAAGTGACAATTTAATCCCTTAAGTTTCGAATTGTACATTTTTAGTCCCTCGATTTGCAAAAATTGCATTTTAGCTCCAAATAAAACTCAACAAGTGGCATTACTTTTTGTTAAGTTCAAATAAGTTATAAAAGCTGTTTCAGCTTTTAAATAAGCTCATCGAGCTTATTTTTGGCTTAACGGGCCTTATTGGGCCTGTTAAGGTCCGTTTAGCGTTTTAAAGGTCCGTTATAGTTTTAATAAGTCTAAAGGTCCTCAATAAGCTCAGTGGGGCCTTATAAGCTGTAAATAAGCACGGGGAGCTTATTGTAGCTTATTTTGAGCTTATTGGGCCCGAAAGCCTAATAGTTTACTCGACAAACACCCTTAAGGGTTTATAGGCTTTGCTAGTTCATTTCCAATTTATATTAAGCCTAAACAACCTGTTTTCTTTTTCAGCTTATTCAAAATAAGCTAATAAGCACTCTTATTGGGCCAGCTTGGGCCTGTTAAGGCCCGATAAGGGTTTTAAGGGTTCGGGCTTAATTCTTTTAGGTCCGTTAGCTTGTCTAGGCTTATTACAATACCTATAAGCTGTCTAAGCTTACAAATAAGCCGCCAAAGCTTATTTGTGGCTTATAGGCCTTCGTTAGTCATAGTAATGGGCCGTTAAGCCCATTTAGGGTTCGACTAGATTTTCTAGAGCATGTTAAGGTCCATGAGAGTCAATAAGCATGTAGGTCTCTTAATAAGCCTGCGTGAGCTTATTAATAAGCTGTGGGCCCGCCTAGATGACTTATTGGGCCCGTTTATATTTAAATGGCTCGTCTCGACCCGTTAAGGTTTTCCTTTGCATCTCGTGTGTCCTAAACGAGTTTAAAACTCCACAAGCCCTTGATAAGCTCAAGTTAGCTTATCTATAAGCTACGGGTCTCGTAACAAAATCTATTGGGCCTGTTGGGCCCCCATGGTGGGCTGTTAAGCCCAAAGCGACCCGAAAGTGGTTCTTTGGTTTACTAGTTTGGTTCTAGTGTTTTGATCCTTTCGTTAAGCACTCGTTTGGATTTATTAATCGTGTTTCCACACATGCATTCATTCTATAGGCTCACGTATTCCTTCCTAAGTCGTATCATTATGTTTCTAGTAAATGTTTACGTGTAGAACTTGCGTGACCAAGTAAAACGAACCCATGATCACTATGATCCTTATTTGAGTATGTAAATGAGTGTTTAAAACTTAACTCGACATTTCACCACGTTTTATACATGTTTGAACCACACAAGGCCTTATATACTTAACATACGTGTGTAAACCATGCATGGGTCGAACCATGCATGTTTGTGCCCACGTTAACTTTGTTACACACAAGGTAACGTATCCCTTTCCACAATAGAAATGCTAAAGCGACTCTAGAATATAGATATAAGGTTTATATTTTAGATTACAATAGTCTATATTTTGGATGGTTTTTAGATGTTAACCCTATCGTAAACACCAGTATATTTCTTAATCATCCTAATTCAACCAAACTATAAACCCACCACCCAAATAATAAAACC
Source organism: Tanacetum coccineum (assembly GCA_026074375.1). NCBI lineage: Eukaryota > Viridiplantae > Streptophyta > Magnoliopsida > Asterales > Asteraceae > Tanacetum > Tanacetum coccineum. Next base: position 7,203 of record BQNB010168723.1, read on the forward strand.
CTTAAAATATTAAAACCCTTCATTTTATCTAAATTAAATTAAAAATCCCATCCATTCCTTACCCCCCATTTCCCACATTAAATATTCTAACTATACCTCCCTATAAAATCTACTATTTATCCAAACACCCCCCAACAATACTTAAAAACAAAAACCCCTACCTAAATCCCACACGCCACAACCCCCACCACCCAACACCCACCCCCCCCCCCCCCACCCCCCCCCCCCCCCCCCCCCCCACCCCCCCCCCCCCCCCCCCCCCCCCCCCCCCCCCCCCCCCCCCCCCCCCCCCCCCCCCCCCCCCCCCCAACCACCCCCCCCCCCCCCCCCCCCCCCCCCCCCCCCCCACAAACCCCCTCCCCCCCCCCCCCCACAACCCCCCCCCCCCCCCCCCCCCCACAACCCCCCCCCCCCCCCCCCCCCCCCCCCCCCCCCCAACCCCCAAACCCAAACCCACACACCACCCAACACACACACACCCCCCAACCCCCCCCAACCCCCACCCCCCCCCCCCCCCACCCCACCCACACCAACACCACCAACCTACCCACACTCCCTCACTCACACCACACCCCACACCACCCCCCCACCCCCAACACACCCAACAACCCAACACAACCACAAACCCAACCCCCCCCAACCCCAACCCAACCCAAACCCACACACACCAACCCAAACACAACACCCATCCATCACTCTAATTTACTCACTATAACCACCCACAACATCATCTAAAAACACATACCACCAAACCCCTAATCAACCCACAGTGTTCTCTACATCTTTCCCACCACCACTCTTCCAATAAACCCCTCACCACACCACCCCACACACACACAACCTACACATCACCCACCACCACTCCCCACACCCACCTCACACTCACTCCACACCTACCCAACCCAAAACACTACCCACCACAACAAATCATAATATATCCACCAAACTCACTCTCTCACAACCACCCAACCCACAACCAATACCCCCCCACACCCCCACCTCCCTACCCCCACCAAAACTCCCAAAAACACAACCAAAACATCAAACCCCACCAACAAACCCACTAAACCAACAAACCACAAACTCACTCTCTCACTACTCCAAACACACAATCCTACCGATAGATATCACACTACTCTCAAATCCTATGAAAATCATTTAACAGAGACCCATTCCCCCCCCCCACTTCTCCCACCAACCAAACTAAACCCACCCTCCCCCATCACCCAACCAAACCCCAAACCCCACTCACCATACCAACCTACCCTCCAATACTATTCATCTAATCCCTCACGATTAATAAAGAAATACCTATTGACGACATACGACTATACTCATCTAGAAAACACACAAAGAAACATAACCCACCCCAATCCATCCACCAACCCTAAACCATATACCACCCATACTACACCCCACCCACTATATGCGCGCAGAAGAAATTAGTAGTATAATAGATAGATATACCAACCCCCCCATTACACCCTTCACCTCCAACCCACTAAACTCCCCACTCACCCCCCCACCATTAATTTTCAATTATGGATGTTTTGATTGAGCTTGCTTAACATATCAGCAGTCAACCCACCCACCCATATCTCCAACACCCCTTCAACCACTCGCAACTCTCCTCTCCACACGAGTATCTCTTTCCCCACTGCCACCTCCATCGGCACAACTACTCTACCCCCAACAACCTGACAAAGTAAATTTAGGTTTATATAAGGCAAGTCATGTGTGTGTTGTGTGTTCTTCCCCATATCTATACAACACAATCTTACTGATTCCATTCCCTTAATGTAATTCCACTATACCAACTTTTGCTAACACCCATACAATTACCCCTCCCAAACTCTCTTTTATCATCAAACCCCTCTAACCTAATCGCTGATCCTCAGACACAACTCACTTGTCTCGTATATATTAGTATAGACAATGAGCCAATCCTACCTAAAGAATAAAATCCAACAGGCTCACTGCGCCATAAGACTCATGTCCACGCATACTACCAGTATCTATTGAGAGATTCACAAAATACCAAAATGATGTACTGTGATCTGTCATGTAGTAACAGATGAATGCTACTCACCATTCATCTAATCAACTAATTAATAATCCTTCATCACATAATTCATATTTAACATATTATTGAAAATAATTCGTTTCCGAGTTAATTTCCAGAGAAGCTTAATACGTGACTCTCTGTAACTACTCACGTATTAATTACCAACAAGAACAAGACTAGAATAATGTTTTTTTATAAGAGTATCTCTCTACCGATGAGAGATTAGCGAATACCAAAAAAGATATCATGAAATAGTTCACACTACTCTCGTGAACGAAGTAGAGCAGTACCCAGTCTCTCAATATTATATGAGGCCGATGCATATAGTTGAATACTATGATAATTATATTGTTAAGAGTCTCAAGTAAATGTACTAAACTAGACAACGTACTGAGTGTTGTGTGTCATCTTAGTAGATGATATATAAGATACAATAATTAGAATAGGAAGTGAAATATATGTTGTGTGTGTCATGTGAAGAGATAAATGCTTAAGATATACTGAAAACTCTAAGACATAAGCTGTATATCAGGTGAGTATATAAGTACGTTAGCACCATGTGTGATTTATAGTGATAATTGATTGAGAGAAGAGTTAATAATGTCATTAGTTCTCACAAAAAAGTAGCTATAATTGAAACTCTGTAATATTGTGATTGTTGACTCACACACTCTATAACCAAGAACTAGTACTCTCTCGCATAGTCTCTCTATTTCACAAGAATATATTGTCTCACACAGCACATATTGATGTCAGTAGTGTGACATAGAAGTATAGAGTGCAAGTGTTGGAGTGACTGATATGTGTTTTGAGTTTTACGCGCGCTGAGATAGAGATATATAGTACTTATATAAATCTAGATCTATATCACATCTTAGTAAAGCTAAAAATGGTTATCGAATGGTGTATCGTACCTTACCACTATAAATCACTTTAAACCAGCTTTTTATAATAAAATAAAATTTATTTAACCACTCAACAATTTTCATATCCTATTTGTATAGACCATTTAAACATATACTATTTACAAAGAGCATTTTAAACACAGTTTTTCTCAAACACTAACACAATACTTCAAAAGGACTTTTATAATTAGACATCAATTATGAAATATGTTACTCAAACAAAAGACACCATAATACCAAAAGGGATCGTAAAACACCGTACAGACTCTAACACAATTCTATTGTTTGAAAACGAAAGAAAATACCAGGAACCATATACTCAAAATAAAATCAAACGAACTCGTACAAGAAAACTCTTGCAAGATGTTACGCACCCAAAAGAAAACGTAAGGTCTTATCCAAAATAACGATCAACAGAGCAAACCTAAAAACATCGATACTAACACGTCGCCAACGGGTTACGAACACCAAGGGATATACAAAGAAGGGAGAAATGATCCACACTAATATGTTAGGAACAATTAGTGCTTAAAAGAAACCTTTGATACTCATACGAGTAATCAATGCAACGAAACTAATCAATGCAACGAAAGAACTAACAAAACGTGCCTATATCCGAAAGAGCAGATTCCGAACAACCAATATACATCGCGATGTCGAATAGGAAAAATCGGGTATCCTTACTAACAAAGTACGATGAAGGGATGCTAAGCTCAGACTTAGGAAATCCGAACAAACAACCGAGCAAACAAGCAACCTCTATAATAACAATACTAGGTATCCACAAATACTAGATAGAAGGGAAACTTACTATCTATACAACTCAACTTAACATAACCTCCAATTAGGGTAAGAGAAAAATTCTCTACCCATACCACCATCTTTATCATGAATACACATATAAAAAAAACATATTACACTACCACCTCATAACCAAACACAAACAAATGCAATCATGGTCACAAGTCTACGTGTGTGATGCCTTTATAATTATGTTGGCCACCATAATTATAAGTGCCTCCTTTCAAACGTGTATTTACTTCCAAGATTACCTATTTCAATCATAATTCACATCTAAGCACATATACCACATTGTACATCTTAAACCACTCCAACTTAACACATAAAAGATGCTCCATCAAATAACTACTCACTTATATCAAAATAAAATCGAAATGACATAAAGGAACGGAAGTCTCGCAACGACTACCAAAATACGAAATATCCGAAAGAAATAATCAATAACAACATGACGAGGTAAAGGACGGGATAAACTTATGCTGGGCCTCGCTTAGGTTTGACTTTTCCTCCACAAGAATCACCCAACTCCGCAGGTCCAGCCCTATTACGCGCATCCGACAAACGATCAATTATCCTATCTCCTTCGGTTCTACAAGAGGCTCCTTATAAAGCTTAAGTCCAGTTAGGAAAACAATTCCCCAACGAGACTTCTTACGGGTGGGGGAAAACATAGCTAAAATACTAAGAAAGTAATACATATCATATCAGATAATGGTAGACAAAATAACTAAAATGACAACTTAGCAAAATACGAAATATATAAGCTATGCAAAAATAGAGGGAAAGCATAGCAGTTATAGCATTAAACACTTAAGCCCTAAATGCATCTACATGAAGGAACCCTAGGTTATAGTTGAGGCTCAACCACCTACTTCTCTATAACCAAAGGCTCTGATACCAATCTGTAACACCCCGCCAAGGCAGAAACGCGAGGCGCGAGGAGAAAGGGAATCATCACAACACATTGGCATCTATATATAGAAACTAAAACATGCATAAAATACAAGGTATAGACACGCAGTGTCATGAAAATACCCAAACACACCAACAAAATCTAAAAGGCGTCTGACATTGAAATAAAGGCAGTTCACATCAATGTCATGACATGCAAACATTCATACTTCCTAACAAAGCAAAACAAATAACATTCATCATCCAAAACAAATAACAAAATCTAGATAACTAAACTTCACCAGCTGCCTACGGTCCATCTAGCTACTTTTCTTAACCTTAAACTCATCTTGCTGAATACCTGAAAATGATGCTTATACGTCAACACAATGGTTGGTGAGAAACATAGGTTTTCAAACACACATATTCAATCCATTACCAAAATCATTGACCGAATTACTGTGATTATAAAACAATACTTTCGTATGACAATTATGCTAACTAACATAAAAGCTAACATGCAATTCAATCCAATCAATCACTCAAACACTAAGCAGACGACCTCAATCACTCTTGGATCATACCAAATCCTTTTCCCTCTAGCTCAGACCATGGATACCCGCAAGTGACCCTCCTGACTAGGCGACAATACATCAATATCATATCACATAACATGTAGCACATAACGCATATCAGTCACATAATAGTCCATGCATTTACACTAACACATAATCACAACAATTTAAAACTCATTTCAACACGTGCATCATTTCCATCCCAAGTTTAAAACACAATAAAAAGTGGGACTATGTAACTCACCTGAATGCTCAAAACGCAGCTTCTAATTCCTATCACGCAACTATACAAATAAATAAACACGGTTACACGCGACCAAGCTAAAAGCTCTAGTCCATGTAACACACATATGATGGATGTCTAAGGGTTTGATTAACCATCATGGGTCACCCTGACACCATGCCCAACCTTAACCATTCTCATTAACCCATTACACTAGATAACTACAATTGATTCAAAAATACAGAATTTTAGTGTATCTTTACTCTCTTAAAAACCTTACTTGCTGACCTTCATAAATTATACCAAAAATCATCTAAGTTCATTTATGAGTTTACTAACTACCTTGTGATTCCCAAGCTCCCATTACATGTATAACTATCCCAAATAAAATTCAACTTCAAAACTATCCCACTTCAGATCTGATTGCATACTAAAATGTATGGCCCTAATTATCCTACTTAGACACACAATCAGAAGCTATCCTTCTAGGGTTTCTTTATATACATATAGAATTTAATGACTGTAGATTGGCTAACCTTAATTTCTACTTTTAAGTTAGGGTTTTACCCTCCTAAACATGACCTAATTCTGACATGTATTTACTATTTTGACAACTTTTCTTGTAACCAATATTTAACCAACTTTAAGAACTCTAAATCATTCAAGGCCAGACTTTCTAGAAAATAGACTCTTTAAACTTCAATTTAGGCTTTTGAATCATATCAAAACACCTTTTTAACATTCAAACATCATCAGTTGAACACAGCCCTAAATTCTGCTCAACTCTAAATCATGTTCTAACGCAAATCCTAACATACAACATGCATGATCATAACCCTAAACTAACCCTAATCATCATACCTTCGTTAAAGTTCATATATAATATGTATTTTATGTAAACCCTAGATCCATCACATTATTTGTTACATGATTTAAAAGATTAAAGAAAAACTTAATTAAGATCAAACCTAAACCTTCACTTAATTATACTTGAATCGCACCTTGAATCTAGATAAAGAAATTTTTTTTTCTTCTTTTTGGGGCTTCGACCGAACTCAGGGAGAGAGGGAGAGAAAAGTGATTTAGGGTTTTATTGGTTTTGTATCTATAATCCTTAGAATCCTAATTATAGTCAAACTTTGTTTCCTTTTTTTTCTTTTCTTTTAAACCGGCCGAATAACTCCCCTTTATATAT
>BQNB010168724.1:0-13857 GCA_026074375.1 Tanacetum coccineum
AATAAAATAAACAAAGACCATAATTATTCTCAAAATAATTATTTAATACTTGCTTGATGTAAACATTTAATCGTTTGATGCCCGTTTACATTGATTGATCATTTTTAGCTTACGCGATTTAACTTAACAATTACGATTAAGAGCAAACGCGTACGACACTAAAAAAATTAGTAGATTTATCGACGTCGTCAATGACTTGAAAACACAGGGTGTTATAAGTAACTTTGTCCTCGAATGGCGTGAAAAAAGTAAATTGTACAATGGTTCTTCCATCCATAGCCATTGCTTTGAAGATGTACCTATTTTTTTAAAACGGGTTGTTGTTATTGGTTTATCAGTTTGTAAAGGGCGATGTTTTACCTGTGTGTATATATTTTTTTGTTATGGTACCTGCGGGTGGGAGGATTTTGTTGTCTATTATCTTCATAGTCGTATTCTCCGTTTTGCTATGTTACCTTTTTGGTTGGCTACATGAAAGGTATTACCATCCTTGTTTTCCCTTGCAGCTGTGACAATTGCTTCGCATGTGAAACGGATTCCCTACCAAAGTTGATCAGCATTTATGGGTAAATGTATTTGTCAAAGGAGTGAGTGTTTTTTTACGAACCTTAAAGCCTGTTGGGTTTTGCTGCAAGAGCGTATCCAAAGTTGCTCAGTTTTTTTCTTTTTCCTTCTCGAGGTCTTCGAAGTTGTATCTCGCTATTTAAATGGGGAGGGTTTGACTTAAACTTTTCTTTGAACCTGCATTACATTTGTGTTGTGTGTTAGTTAGCAGTGCTGGTGACATCAGAGTGTAACATATTTGAGATTCTTAGTGTTACATACGCAGCGTGTGCGTGCTCAGCTTTTGGTATCATGGGATTTATGTAGTAATGAGTCGCGGATGAGGCTGATAACTACACATCTGTACCTGTGTATATTTCACGTAATTGTTATGGTTGAGAATACAGATTTGTTGCTTTAGGTTTTGGAGTGTACCTCTGAACCTTGAAACTCGGCAGGAGCTGACAACAATGATTATCGGTTGTGCTAGTTTCTCTATCTCCTTTTTGTCGAACTGTTTCGCAAGGTTGTCCCACATTGTAAATTCTACCAGGTTTCCACTGTGTCAAAATAATTATGTATTTAAATAACGCTGAAGTCGTTTAACTGTGATCATCAGATTTAACATAATGATTTTTACAATGCTGTGTATAACATTTTGTAAATTAGTAGTGTTCCTTACTTGAGGATCTCTATGTCGACTTTTCTGCGATAACTCTGATTTCGGCTGACTTCTTTAAAAGGAGACATGTCACTTATGGATCTTATGCGTCCTAAGTAATATGTGAATAAAAAATGTTGTCTGATAACATCAAATGTTTAATACTTTTTTATATCAAATTCCCGTGTTTATTGCCCTCTTTTATATTATTTTTATATGAATTTGGTACTTAATTCGTTTATATTGCAGATTTAGGTAATGCCGTATTCAATAAATAACAGCAGACAGTAGAAAAACAAAACTAAATTTATACTAAAAATACCAATAAAAACAAGAAATTAAACAATCGCACTCCCCGACAACGGCGCCAAAAACTTGATGTGTCGTCGTGTAGGTTGTTATTTATTATCAAGTTTTACTATTTATTTTATGCCGACTATACCTAAAAACAACACTCTAACGGGCAGTGTACCCGATCAGATGTAGCTTCGTGGTAAGTAGGGTGTCGATCACTGAGAGTGGAAGTTAACTCTTAATTCTACCGGTATTTTATTTACCTAGGTTTAGTACTAATCTAACCTAATTATTCTAATTAAATCTAATTAAACCTAAACTAATGCAAAGAGGGGGGTTTTCAGTCTGAGAGACTGGCACGAGTTTAGTTCTAACTATCCTAAGGTGATGACAAATAACGCACACAAGTGATTAACAAAAGATAGGGAAGTGGTCAAATGTTAGGAAAACGTATTAGCCAGTTTAATCTAATAAAATGCCTTGATTGTCTATTGTGCAATGATTGTATTAATTCGTTGGTGGTATATCATTCCAAAGTTAGGTGGATCTTCTCCCTAGACTCGAGGTTTGTCGCTAGTTAATCCTGTCACAATTAACCTAAACCCGCATAAAGCTCACACCGTTGATTATAATCTATCTAGGAAACTATATTGGTGGTTATATTGAATCCTAGCTCATGGAGGCTTTACCAACTTACTGCTTAATGGAAATTCATATACTAGTAGTCCACGCCCACTTAACTACCTATGGAAACAGGACGTTATGTGTAGTCCTAAGTCACCGGCTTAGTCTACCTATCCACTTAACCATAGATCAAAACAAGGCTTTCTATTGGTGATCCTATTATTCTAGCTATATGAATAAGCGTTATATGTTTCTATCCTGGACTCTTAGCCTACGCCCAAACAACACCAAAGTTGCAGCGCATTAAATATGTAGGACTAGACCCAGTTGAATGATAGGTAAAACACATAATTAAGCACATAAACGGGTATGAAGTGATAAACATAATCAACATGCAACGAATAAAGAACAATCGATATAAAGACAAATCAAAACATTATATTATCATAAACATGGCTAATACCTAAAGGTATTAGCCGATAGTCATTGTAACAATACACGAAATCATAGATGAACGATTAAACATAATGCTAACCGAACGCGTATAGTGGAGTGTAGAGATTACAAGAGTTTTCCCATCGATTAGACCACTTTATAGGACCTTCATGGCTTCATAGATCTTCTAAAAATCAGACTTGGTGGTAAAAATCATACCGAAAGTCTTATTTAGGGTTTGGTATTTATAGACTCTAAAAATTGGTCAAGACGGCGTATCGGGGTTGCTTGGCGTGGGCTCCAAGAATAAAATATTTCAAAATTCTAGCGTAGGAATTAATTGCAGGATCATTGACTGTTGACTGTATTAAATGCAAGATCTTTGACTGTTGACTAATGAATACGGCGTATTAAATGTCCCGGATATGGCATATTAGGTCTTGATCCTTGGTGGTTTATTTGTGAAGTGTAGGCACGGATACGCCATATCTTCCTTGATGGATACGACATATTGATGTAAAACCATTTGGTCCTTCTTCGTTGACCAAAGTATTATATACGGCGTATCGTTGATGTGGATACGACGTATTCTTCAAAGTCAGGCAATGATCTTTTAGTTCATCAAGTCATGGATACGGCGTATGCATCTAGAATTATAACGCGTTATAGGATGTCAGAATCTGTAGACTTTCTCGAACTCTTTATTATGCTCCAAAATACGTGCTTTTATATAACTTTCACCAATAAGTCCATAATCATACAAATAGAACAACTTTAAGCATTAAGTACCAAAACATCAATAATGAATAAAAGTGGTGTAAAATACTAGGAGTAAATGATGCTATAAAGTGACCGTATTTGAATGTCATCAAATATCCCCCACTTGAATCCACTTGTCCTCAATAGACTTTAGAAAAGTTTTTTGGAAAATGGTGTCCCCAGCCGAAGTTAAGGAATTTTACCGTTTAAGCATCAATTTGTTCTAATCACATGTACATAACCCAGCTCCTCATGAAAATATTGGAAAAGAAATCAATCAGATCAACTCAACAACTAGGATAACAAATATTGGTACGTCTCATTTGCTCGTCGTGATAGTTTCATATCATAACTTGGCAAGGATGACACCATCTTCACCGCTAGAGCTAAGGAGGTGGCAAGTCAAAAGATAATTGGGTTAAGAAGGGCTTTAGGGTTGATCGATAAACAGTCTTTAACCATAAGTTACCATCACCAACAAGGACACTGAACCACACATACATGGCCGTAACGACTTAATAGACACGTATGATTCGATCACATCCCCGTTCGTGTTAAACCAGCGGTTAGGATGAAGAACGATATAGGGTATGTAACGACGGAATAGACATGCATGGCTCGTACAAATCCTCGTTCGAGTAGATGTTAAGGTTAGTTGCTAGGAAAGGGAAGTAAATAGGTGTTAAACAAAATTTCACGAAACAAATAGATTAAAGCCAACAAATAAGGTACGGTTGCTAGTAACTTTCCTCGACCGTTCCATGATAAAGACTCGAACATATAGACAAACGCCTCGATCATAAACATGACAAAGACAACCTAAGTTGGCGTTCCCATAACGGTCAACTTCCTTTACATCCCGCTCTTTACATAGTTTTACAGAATAAGTGACATCGGCCACTTTTTACAAGACTTTACATCGTTGATTTTTGTAACGTATCAACGAATAATCGATCCTTCTAAGTAATTCCTTCGGTATAAACTTCTTTTGAGCCGACTATTTTCTTCCTTATTTTTTTGTTGCTTTTTAAAAAAAAAATTCAATTTAATTTTCCTTTTTTTTGCAATACATCATAAACCTCGGTGTAATTTCATCGTCTTCACTATCATAATTCATCCGGATATTTTTTTCCTTGTAACACTTCTTCTTCGGACATGATTCATAATCGCGAAAGTAGCAAAACACACGAGCTACATATTTTTCCCATTGCATTGTGCAATTTCCCGACCATTACAGAGATAGAAAATTTCACTTTGACGCAGGAAATACAAAACTTTACACGAAAGCAACTAGCAACTTTGATAAGAATAGGCTTAATCTACACGGTAGGCTAAGGTGTAAAGGTGTAACGAAACATATAATTTTTGGTGTGAAAAAGACAAGAATGGCTCAACAGGTTGTTCTAGGGGATCTTACTCTAAAAGTGAGAGTAAACAAAGGGTTACACGGGGGTTTAACTAACCAGTGTAGTTAGTTAATTTTACAACATGTAGGCTATTTGGTTTAATCCTAGAAATTTATCACTGAACATGTTTCTCCATCAAAGTCTATATACTCAGCATGCGTCTCGAGTGATTATACCCCCCACGGCGCCAGGCCAAGTTTTAAAGTCCACTACATCACCGGCATACTTATAATTTTATGGAATTTTTAGTAAGCAATTGGAAACGGAATAGGCTTAATTCTCACAATATGCATCAAGGGTTATAGTGCGCTAGGTAATGTAACTAGTGATTTTTACAAAAGTCATGCTAAACAAATTTTAAATTTGGCCTATTTTTAAGCACTTTGCATGTTATTTGTAAAAAAGAAGACAAGTACGTTCTAATTCTCCATCCCCCCACTTAAGTTATACAACGTCCTCGTTGTATAGATAAAACAATTAAATAATATGGGAAATAGAATTAGAACGGAAAACTCCCTGATGTTTTGCTCATGATGATTCTCCAAGTTGAGTTTGCGAGCAAGAATGTGTTGGACAGCCTCCTTGAGATTCGTTAAGACTCCAACACTTCGAGAATTCTAGATTATAAATACTCCACCAATTTCTTCTTTTCGTTCAGTAAGGTCCCTGTATTAAGTATAAGAAAACAAGTGCAATTCTATCTCGGGTTTGCAATGGTTAATATACAGGAAACAAAATATAAATATTGTACAAGGAGTCAATACGACGTATCCATACCCTAAGATACGCCATATTGATACCTGTAGAAAACAATCCTAAGTACGGGTCAGAAGTCGAATACGCTGTATTCGTTTAACAAATACGCCGTATTGACCAGTCTTACAATAAATTTAAATAACTGAAAAATAAAGATAGGATAACGTCCAGATAGTCAATACGCCGTATCCATGGGGTTTGGATACGCCGTATAGATAGTCTGGGAAGACAGACTCGATAAGAAAATGAAAATACATTTCGGGTTGTTTCCCGGGAAGCACTTTTGTTTTTGTGAGAGTCTTTAAGTTAGACTCCCTTCAGCCTCACGTTACACCATTCTCGAATTCTATAACTTCATCATCCTCTTTATCAATGTTACCTCCATTATATTTCTTCAATTGTTGTCCATTGACCTTGAAGCTAACTCGTCCCTGTCAAGGATTTCTATAGCCCCATATGGATACACCATTTTAACAATGTTTGGACCGCTCCATTTCAACTTAAGTATTCCAGGGTACATCTTCAGACTAGAATTATAAAGTAGCACTTGATCGCCTACCTTAAAATCTTTATCACCATGAAGTCTAGAATCATGCCATTTCTTGGTCCGTTCTTTGTAAACTCTAGTATTCTCATAAGCACCATCTCTCAATTCGGCTAACTCATTAAGCTGCATAAAATGACTTTCGCTAGCAAGCGTTAGATCCATATTACATTGTTTTAATGCCCAATGTGCCTTATGCTCGATTTCTACGGGTAAATGGCATGCTTTCCCATAAAGTAGTCTGAAAGGTATACACCCTGTCGGTGTTTTGTAGGCCGTCCTAAATGCCCATAATGCATCGTTAAGTTTTTTTGACCAACCTTTAGGATTGTACCCCACTAATCTTTCTAGGATACGCTTAATAGCCCTATTAGTAACTTCAGTTTGCCTATTAGATTGAGGGTGATATGATGTGGATAATTTGTGAGTCATACCATATCTTTGTAAAGCTTTTTCAAGATAGGAATTACAAAAATGTGTCCCTTTATCACTAATCAAAGCTTTAGGAACTCCAAACCTAGCGAATAAACTTCTTAAAAACTTAACCACAACACGTGCATCATTCGTAGGTAATGCTTGAACTACGACCCATTTGGACACATAGTCGACAGATACTAATATGTATTTATTACCTCTAGATTCGGGAAATAGTCCCATAAAATCTAATCCCCAAACATCGAAGACTTCGCCCACCTGAATGTTATTTTGAGGCATTTCGTTCCTTAAAGATATGTTCCCTGATCTTTGGCATGCATCACATCGTCTTACATACTCATTAGCATCTTTAAAGATACTAGGCCAATAAAATCCGGACTCGTAAACCTTCTTTGCGATAACATTAGCACTATGATGCCCACCAGTGGGTCCCGAATGACAATGCGCCAGAATTTCGAGGGTTTCACTTTCGGCCACACATCTTCTCATTATATTATCTGCGCACAATTTAAATGCATAGGGTTCTTCCCAGAAGTAGGTCTTGACTTCCGAGGAAACCTCTTTCTTTTTTCAAAGGTCCAATTTGGGGGAACAACCTTTCCAACAATATAATTAACGAAATCCGCATACCATGGTTCATCGTTATTAGACTTGGATTTTAGCACCATTAAATGCTCGTCGGAGAATTCATCAGTAATTTCCCTCTCAGTTAACACCTCCATATGCGGATTCTCAACCCTAGATAAGTGACCTGTGGCCAAGTATTCTGCTCTCTTATGTTTCTCCAATACCTGACAAGGGATAGTGAAACTCCTAGGGTCTTTTTCTTTTGATGGCAGTTCGTTGAGCAAGATAGCTGAGCACCTTTTGTTCATTGTCTTCGCATAAGCTTCTTCAAGTTTGGATTTATTCATCAGTAAATTCTTCAGATATTTAGCGTATTTTGGTATTTGTACTATGGCTTCGATAAACAGAATATTAATATCGAGTTGTTTCAGATTCCCCAAAAATTTTCGTTGCAGTGCTTCTTCTTTTTCTTTTCTCGCCCTGTTTGGGAAAGGGAAGATGACTGTTGTGGTTTTACCAATGGTTGAGTAGTTCTTTCAGGAATACTTGAAGATTTATTTTCCACACCATCATCATGCGGCTTTTCCTGAATATCTTGTACAAATCTATGAGGTTTGTTCTTGTTGATTCCAGTTTCATTAATTTCTTTACTACGGGTGGCTTCAGACGTCATCTTTCCTCTCCTAGTTGTCTCTCCTTTGACTTTGTTTTTCGGAATCAAAACATTGTTTATAACCTTTGACAATTCGTTTACCTCGATATTCAGCTCACTCAATAAGTTGCTTCGTTCTTTTAACAAAAGCTCGTTGGTGGTTCTAAACTCTTTAATAAATATTTCCATCTCCTCATGTTCACGTTTACCTTTATCAATGAATTTAGCCAATATTTCTTCCACAGTCAACCTCCTTGTAGGGTAATTAAACGGGTAAGGAGGGAAGCCAAAAACGGTACCTAAAAAAAGACATAATTCAAAGTAAAACTATTCTAGAAAACTAAACTAGAAAACTAACTAAAACTGCTGCTGTATCAGACAATCGATATGTCGTATTTAGTAAACTGGATACGCCGTATCGATGTTTGATGTTAAATATGTTGTATCAAAGAAAATGAATACGCCATATTCAATAGATAACAGCATAAAACAAAGATAAATTTATAGTAAAAATACCAATAAAAACAAGAAATTAAACAATCATACTCCCCGGCAACGGCGCCAAAAAACTTGATGTGTCGTTGTGTAGGTGTTATTTTTGTTATCAAGTTTTACTATTTATTTTATGCCGACTATACCTAAAAACAACACTCTAACGAGCAGTGTACCCGGTCAAGATGTAGCTTCGTTGGTAAGTAGGGTGTCGATCACTAAGAGTGGAAGCTAACTCTTAATTCTACTCGTATTTTATTTATTTAGGTTTAGTATTAATTTACCCTAATTATTCTAATTAGTCTAATTAAACCTAAACTAACGAAAAGGGGGGTTTTCAGCCTGAGAGACTGGCACGAGTTTAGTTCTAATTATCCTAAGATGATGACAAATGACGCATACAAATGATTAACAAAAGATAGGGAAGCGGTCAAATATGAGGAAAACGTATTATCTAGTTTAATCTAATAATATGCCTTGATTGTCTATTGTGCAATGATTGTATTAATTCGTTAGTGGTATATCATTCCAAAGTTAGGTGGATCTTCTCCCTAGACTCGAGGTTTGTCGCTAGTTAATCCTGTCACAATTAACCTAAACCGATAAAGCCACACCATTGATTAATAACTATCTAGGAAACTATAATTGGTGTTTAGACTCATGGAGGCCTTAACCAACATACTACTGCGTAAAGGAAATTTCATATACGAGTAGTACCACGCCCTCTTTACTACCTATGGACACAGGAACGTTAGGTGAGGCCTAAGTCACCAACTTAGTCTACTATCACTTAACCTAGAAACGAAATAGGCTTTCTATTGGTGATCCTATTAGTCTAGCTATATGAATAAGCATTATATGTTTCCATCCCAGACTCTTAGCCTATGCCCAAACAACACCGAAGTGGCAGCGTATTAAATATATAAGACTAGACCTAGTTGAATGATAGGGAAAAACACAAATTAACACGATAAAACGGTATGCAGTGATAACCATAAATAACATGCAACGAATAAAGAACAATTGATATAAAGACAAATCAAAATATTATATTATCATAAACATGGCTAATACCTAAAGGAATTGGCCGACGTTCATTATAACAATACACAAAATCATAGATGAATGATTAAACATAATGTTAACCGAACGCGTATAGTGGAGTGTAGAGATTACAAGAGTTTTCCCATTGATCAGACCACTTTTCAAGACCTTCTTGGCTTCATTGATCTTTTGGAAATCAAACTTGGTGGCTAAAAGCATAATAAAATTCGTATGTGAGTTTGGTATTTATAGGCTCTAAAAAAGGGTGGATACGCCGTATTGAATGCAGTCAATACGGCGTATAAGGAAATTGCATGGAGTAAGGACCAAGTTCATCATTAATTGCAATAATTGCAGGATCATTGACTGTTGACTGCATTAAATGCAGGATCTTTGACTTTTAACTAATGAATACGGCGTATTAAATGTCCAGGATATGGCGTATCGGGTCTTAATCCTTGGTGGTTTATTTATGAATGGTAGCACTGATACCCCTAATCTCGTTATGATACGACGTATTGATGTAAAACCATTTGTTCCTTCTTCGTTGACCAAAGTATTATATATGGCGTATCGTTGATGTGGATACGGCGTATTCTTCAAAGTCAGGAAATGGTCTTTTAGTTCGTCAAGTCTTGGATACGGCGTATGCTTCTAGTATGATACGCCGTATAGGATGTCAGAATCAGTAGACTTTCTCGAACTCTTCGTTTATGATCCAAAATTTGTGCCTTTTATATAAACTTCACCAATTACTCGATAATCACTTCAAATAACAACTTTAAGCAATTAAGTATCAAATCTTGCACTAATTATATAAAAGTGGGTAAAATACTTAGGATAAATGATGCTATAAAGTGACGTTACTTGATGTCATCTCCTATGAACTAATCAACTTTATGTTGACAGTTTTAAGCATGTATTTCTCAAGTGAATAGGATGCTTGACATAACTGATATGCATTGGAGTCCAAACTTTACAAGATTACTTTTCAAACGACTCATTTAGAGGTTGTTCTCTCATATCTTGTGCAATGGTATTATGAACTAACGCTCCCGAACATTATTCCGCTACGACCCAATTTTAGGGGGTTACATTTTTATCATGTTTTAATCTGAGGTCTTTCAGGTATTTTGCTCGGAGGGAAGCCGCACGGATATGTACTTCGGAGACTCTATATTTTTATACATTCGCCAAAACTTAAACTTTGAAAACATAGTGTAATGTAAAAACTTTCTCTAAATTTAAATTTGATGAAAACTTTATCTAAACCTTATGTCACGTTTGAACATTTGGGATAATTCGAAACTGTTGGGACCTAGTTTGTAAACTCTAATATTTCAATGTATCGTATATGAAACATTGGGACTTAGTTGAAAACTCTAATTTTTCCACATATCGAATGTGAAACATTTAAAAAATAAATAAATGTATTTTAAAACGTCTCATTTTATGGTCGTTTTCTGTGACTTGTACTTCTTGTTCCATGACGTCGCACCCTAATGTTACCTTTCCGCTGCTATCCGATTTTGGGAGTGTGACAGATTGGTATCAAAGCACTCGTTATATAGAACTGGGTCATTTTCAAAACCTAGACAATAACTATTTTTCACAATTAAGAGTCTTTCCTTGATATATCCGATATCTGTACGTGCATGCTTTCTGGTTTCATATATTTACTCCCTCGAGCATCAATACTAGTATCATATAAGGATACTTATATACATACACTAATTTCTTTTTGATTTTTTACGCTTAACTTTGAGAGTACCGCTATTTATTTATATAAAAGTAAATTATATAAATGTCGATTATGTTTGATCATTTATATCTACTTTGTAGAGCGTCACTATATTTTATTTTATATAAATGTTGTTTATATAAATACTAAGACTTTTCTTAAGACGTTGTGGGTGATACAACGGTCTCTAAAACCTTCTTAAGACATTGTTAGCGATACAATGGTCTTTTACGACTCTGAGCTGATCATTCACCTCGTACTTAGTTTGTTGATCCCACCGGTTATTTTACGACTTTGAGCTGATCATTCACCTCGTACTTCTGAAACTTATATGACATTACGTAATCCGTCGCATGAAAACATGCCAGCTAATCGGAATTCGACAAATAGCTTGTCATCTCGTACGTACGCCTTGGAGTACCTACTTTTGGAACACAGCTCAGTAAAGTCTCTTTCTTTTTCTCTTTCCTTCTTAAGATTTTGGAGAATCAGACCACCAAGAAGACAACTGTGGAAACTAGAAAGGGGCGGGGGGGGGGGGGGGGGGGGGGGGGGGGGGGGTGGTGGGGGGGGGGGGGGGGGGGGGGGGGGGGGGGGGGGGGGAGGGGGGGGAGGGGGGGTGAGGGGGGGGGGGGGGGGGGGGGGGGGGGGGGGGGGGGGGGGGGGGGGGGGGGGGGGGGGGGGGGGGGGTTGAATAGTTTACAGGTTAATTGATCGGTTTAAAATTCTTTGCTTATAAAATGGTTTGATTCGAGTTATATGTCAATCAATCAACAATATGAATCACAACAAAAACTATCTAATGTAATGAACTAAATGAACAATAATAATATAAAGGGATAAGGAAAGAAACGATCAAACCAAGACACCAAGATTTATAGTGGTTCAGCAATGAAGCACCTCTTCGTTCCTACTCTACTCCCTGAGTACTCCACTCGAATTGATTTCACTAATAGTCAACAAGCTCCTTTAGGCAGACAACCGTTTTACACGTCGCTTACTTTCTTTTCCGTCACTAAAGCTAGATGTCGAGTCCTAAATCTAGCTAAGAACCAATCTAATACTTCACTAATCTTTTACATACTCACAAGATATATACCCTTGGATTTACACATAATCCAAATCACACCAATACACAATTTACACACTTGGATCTACACACAATCCAATTTACACAACAACACTAAATATATGTAATGAAGATTTGTAATCTTGAGGAGGAAGAGAGAGATCACTTGATAACAATTCGTATATAGAAGAATATGATTGTTCTTCTCTTGCACTTGATTAGAAGAAGAAGAATAAGAAGGGAGGAAGAAAGAACTAATCACTTGAAACAACATCAAGGTATGTTAGTGATCAAGATATGTGTTTTAAAAAGAAAGGAAGAAGAGAGAGAAATGAATCTGAGAAAATTCATGGCAAAAGGTTTTGTTTTTCAGATGGGGTGGCCCAGTATTTATAGGGGACAAAAAATGACCGTTGCTGGTGGCGGTCCCGGTGGCCCCTTATATATAAGGGGGCCGCCAGTCCTAAAAGGGGGCCGCCACTAGACTCCGCTCTCTTTTTTGTCCTTTTGTGGTGAAGGTTGTATCTATTATAGAACCTTCTATTTTGGGGGGAAAATTTAAATTTCAAATTTTTTGTTTTTAATAAAACATTTATTTTAATGAATAAATATTTTGTTTTTATATATTTATAAAAACACATTTGTAGAATTGTAAGGTTTAAGGAAAATATTTTCTTGATCACTAATCAGGTTTAATGATTTGTTTATCCATACCTTAAGTGATTAATCTTAGAAATAGAATTTTATGATTAGTAATTTATAAACGTTTAATTTTATCGTAAACGATTTCACATTTTGTTATTATCAAAACATTGAGAGGTCAAAAAATATAAATAACGTTTTTAGACATTATTTGTATTAACATAACCATAAGGCTGAGATAATCTGTCACGAGAAAGTAGTTAGAATACCACTACCAAACGGAAAAGTACTTAGAGTTATAGGAGAAAGACCGGAAGAGAAAATAAGACATCTAAGGAGTGCTAAGACTAAGGAACAAAAGCAAGAAGAGATTGTGGTGGTTAGAGACTATCCCAAAGTATTTCCGGATGACCTATTAGGATTGCCCCCTATTTGGGAAATCGAATTTCGGATTGAGTTAGTCCCTAGAGCAATACCAGTCGCGAAATATCCTTATCGATTGACACCTTCTGAAATGGAGGAGTTGTCGGGTCAACTTAAAGAACTCCAGGACAAAGGTTTCATTCGACCAAGCTCATCGCCTTGGGGAGTGCCAATATTGTTTGTGAAGAAAAAGGATGGTTCCTTTAGGATGTGTATTGATTATAGAGAACTGAACATTATCCACTCCCAAGGATAGACGACATGTTTGATCAACTTTAAGGATCACAGTACTTCCCTAAGATAGATCTTAGGTCCGGATACCACCAGCTGAGAGTGCATGAGGATGACATTCCAAAGACTGCGTTTAGAACTCCTTATGGACATTTCGAGTTCACTGTAATACCCTTTGGTTTGACTAACGCACCAGCGGTATTTATGGATCTAATAAACCGAGTGTGTAGACCGTATCTAGACAAGTTTGTGATATTGTTCATTGATGATATTTTGGTTTATTCTAAGACCCGGAAAGAGCATGAAGTACACCTAGGACTAGTCTTAGAATTGCTCAAGAAAGAGAAACTGTATGCTAAGTTTTCCAGGTGTGATTTCTGGTTACGAGAAGTACAGTTTCTTGGACATATGATTAATAGAGATAGTATTCATGTAGACCCTAGTAAGATTAATGCTGTAAAGAATTAGGAAGCCCCTAGAACTCCGTCTGAAGTTCGTTCCTTTTTAAGATTGGCAGTGTATTATCGTAGATTCGTTGA
>BQNB010168725.1:1196-13857 GCA_026074375.1 Tanacetum coccineum
CAAAGTGCACTATTGAGTCTAGAGCCAAAAAAGATCATCCATAAATCTCATTAGGACACTTGTCAAAATTATGCTTGCTAAGTCACACAATGTGAATAACAAGATATATATTAAGAGTCCTACTCATTATCCTTGTAATTTTACCAGAACATCTGAGTAATATTACTCATAGTGAAGATGAAAATCCTGCTTGAGCCAACATCAAACAAGCTCATGGTAGGTGACTTGTGTGATTCTATATGAATCAAACTTGTGACAACTAGAAAGAAACGATTGTGCGATTCTATAAGAATCAAACTTGTTCCAGGTTATGAATTGACGATTGATGATGAATTTTGAAATGATTAACACTCTCGTAATGTCATAAAATCACTTTAGAAAGTGACACGTTGATTGATTTTTCAAATTGATTTTTCTATTCAATCGGTGAGATAGTAACTCACTGGTTTACTCTTATTGTGCTGTCCGCTTTGAGACGTTCTGGTAATGAGAATATGTTGAGTTTGATGAATCTAATGCATATGTGTTAGAAAGAATCTATACTTCAGCTGGAAATCCTGTCAAGGAGATTCTTCTTAAATTGAATCTACCTGATCACAGGTCGATCCTCACAGATTCAGAGGTTACTCCAACCAAATACAGGCGAATGACAAAGCCATATACGTCCCCCGCTTTATTGCTAACTGTTTTAATGCATGATACTTAAAGATGGAGGCGAAGGTATCTGATTCCAACTGACTCACAAGATTCATAGCCACATGCTCATACCTGACCGACAAACATAAATACATCATGAAAGCTTAAGTACATGTTTCAAGACTTCCGCTACTCTGATACCGTACGTCTTTCTTGAAGTGACAAAGTATTAAAGTTAAGACTTTCAAGAAAGATGCAACATTAAAGCTTTTCAAGTCAACAAATCAGAAAGGTATGAGAGTCGGTCCATAGTCAAAGTTCACAAGTATGATATATGATTCAAGATGATAAAAACAAGATTATTCTTGGTTGATGATTTCAAGGTGTTCAAGATCACATTCAAGACAAGATAAAGGAACAAGCTCAAGCCTAAAGTCAATGATCACTACATCAAATCACAAGATTGAAGTTAAACGAGCTCAAGACTAAAGATGAAGCATAGTATGCTAGGTTTAAATTTATAAACATGGTTAGTACATCTCTTAGGGGAGATTTGTTAGGAACACGAAAGTGTCGGTCACTTTCATAGATAATAGTCGTTAGCTCGTTAAGTAATTTTTGGAAACTTACATAGGTAGTTAGTCCAAGGCAAATGGATAAGCCCATCAAGCCAAGGCCCATCCACCCCTTGTAAGTATATAAACACCTCTTCATGCCTTGGAGAGGTGGTTGGTTGGTTGGTTGTATTTTCTCACACACTTAATGCATTTCTTTTTCTTTACTTTCTCTCACTAGAAATACCTCCTTCCTTCCCACTTTCTCTCTCTAGTTCTTGTTGTTAAAGATTACTCATATTTATCAAATGTGGGCATTTTTGTCTCTTCTCGCTCTATCTGTTTTATACTGTTAATGTGAAATTCTTTTGAAACATTTTTTTGATTCAGTTTTCTTTCTCATGTGCTTATTCTTGCTTTTTCTAGCACATGTCATACGCTTTATTTGTATTTTTCTTTTGATTTCTCTTTTTGTGTGTTGTGACATTTCTTTTTCGAACACACTTCAGATTTGATTTTTCGTGTATGGTTTTTGTCTCTCTTTCTGTTTAGAATATCCTCACCAAAAATTCTTTGTGAAATTATACTCTTTCAAGAATGATGAAGATACTCTCTGATTTTGAATAAGACTCGTATTTGAGAAATTGAAGAGATATCATTCATATTCTTAAAACGTTTTTGTGAAAGAGTACCATTTTTGACACAATATAGAAATTGAGAACTTTTTCAAAAATCATTTGTACAAAAGCATTTGTTTTTTAATCATAGAATCAGTTAAACCCAATTCATCAATTGAATGGTCACTAAGTCACTCACTCCTCATTCTATTCATTACAAAAAACGGTCGAAACCGGACATGACTTAGACCACTTAAACAATTAAAATTGAATTATCAGACTTTAGTTATTTTGAAATTCATCAATTTTGCTTATTTGTAATGAATATTATACCATGTAAACAAACACATCTAATTCAACAACTGAATGGTCACTCCTCATTCTGTTCAATGCAGAAAATGGTCATAACCGGACATGACTTAGACCACTTAAACAATTGAGAATAGACATATTTGACACAAAGTATAAAATTCATCAAAACTTGATCACATGTTCTCAATTTTTGTAGTACCTTTTTTACAAACGTTTGAAATTCAACTTCACATGAGATACTAATCTTGTTATTTACAAACATTCAAGCTTTAGACAACACATTCAGACATTTATCATTATCACATATTAAATCTAGAAAGCCCCCCCTAAAAATTTTGTGCGTTTAGCAACAAATTCGACACTTTTGAAATTGAAAGTTGACTTTTTCAATGTTGACTTCCAAATTTTGACTTTCACATATTTGACTCTTCCGAATTTGATCCATTTCAAATTTGTTTTGTCGAAAATGAATTACTGTGTTAGAAACAAGAAATGTATCGATCACTTCCAATATTTAGTAGTCAAAGCCCGTAAGTTAGTCAATATTTAGTCTATAAGCTAATATGGCCCAATGGCCATGGAAAACCTTTCAAGGCCCATGGTCCGGGCCAAATATGTGGTAAATAAAATACCATCTTCATGCCTTGGAGAGGGTGTTGGTTGGTTTTTTCTCCACATTTATACTTAATTTGCATTATATTTTTTCACTTTCTCTCTCTAGAAAATACATCCTTCCTTCTACTTTCTCTCACTAGTTCTTGGTTCATATATCAATGATTACAATCATTTCTTCAATTGTATCAAGAGCCTTTGGAGTGATTTCTTTAAGTTTTTGTGTTTGGTTTGTGGTTTGTTTTTTGCTTGTTATTCCGTACGTTTTTCTTTCTTTCTTTTCTTTTGTATTCGAAGCTTAACAATACACTAAAAGATCATTTACCTAGGTAAATTTGATCTACTATCCTTGGATAAAGGTGTATTTGCTTTGGATCAAAGAAAAAAAAAAATTCATTTTTGTTTATCTTTTGTTTTTAAAAAACCTTATAAAGTACAAATCTTGATTTTGAAAAATTTGGCTTAAAAACTAAAAAGTTGTCATTTTTAAGGCACCTATAGGTTTAAGAATACTAGTTGTACAAGAAATTTTGGGAAAAAACAATCAAAAATGTGTCTTTTTGTGTTTTAAAGATTTTGAGTTTCGTCAGTGTGTTACATGAATTAGCAATTTTTAGTTCTATCCGAATTAGCAATTTGTGTTTCACCCAAATTCGCAGTTTTTAGTCTCATTCAAATTAGCAATTTGTGGTTTCACCCGATATTCTCAGTTGTAAGTCTCAATTCCGAATTAGCAATTTGTGTTTCACCAGATTTTGCGTTTTTAAGGTCTCCATAACGAATTGCTATTTGTGTTTCACCCGAATTCACAGTTTCTAGAATCAAACGAATTTGCAATTTTTCAGAAGGCTTCGAATTCGCAATCTTTCAGAAGACTCCGAATTTTGCATTCTCGTGTTTCGAATTTGCAATTTCTAGTTCGACACAAATTGGCAGTGTTCTTAAGGACACGAATTTGCAACTATTCTTCCAGAAACGAATTTGCAATTTATCCTAAAAGACCCGAATTTGTATTTTTAGGAACACGAATTGCAATCTCACTTTTAATCATTCGAATTCACAAGATTTACTTAAACATCAAAATTGCTTTATCAAAATTATACGATTTATTTCTTTGACTTGTAAAATCCCGTGTGAAACACTTAAGTGCTTTTAGGTTTTGTCAAGAATTGTAAAATCCCGTATAGTTTTAAGACTTGAAACACATAAAAGACAACACCATCAAACACAATTACTTTCTATCACCGCTCGATCAAACGGTAATCATTGAAAATACCAATTTTTTCAATGATGACTACTTTGCTGATAAGTTCACTTTCTCCGGGTGGTGACACATAAACCACCGAATGCTTGAATACACTTGTATGTCGTGGTAAAAGCAAGGAATGAAAATTTATATGAGAATAGACTCACGGGTAGAATGATTCTTGCTTTTTTGAAAAAGGTCCACTTGTTTGGCCAACAATTACAGTGGATGGTGTAACCAGACCAAAGGAATATACTGAATTAACTCCCGCAGAAACCATTCAAGCTGATTGTGACATTCAAGCAATAAACATCATTCTACAAGGCCTTCCAACTGAAATTTATGCTCTTGTTAGTCAACATGTGTAGCCAAGGATCTTTGGGAGAAAAGCAGACGCTCATGACAAGGGAACGTCGTTAATAAGCAAGAACGAAGAGTGTAAGCTGTACGATGGATTGATAAGTTTTACTATATAGAAAGGGAGTCGGTTACACGAGTTACTACTTTGAGATTCACTCTGCTACTCAATGATATGATATTTACAAGATTGCCATGGAGAATTTAAGTCAATACAAGTTTCTGAACACTCTTTCCTTTACTGAATGGAGAAATTCGTCATCTGATGTTAAAGTTGGTCAATGATTTCGCATTACTACTAATGTTGATTAGATTCATGCTTACACTTGGTACACTATGAACGACATGCAAATGAAGTTCGTTTGATGCATGACGTTAGCTCCGATCCTCTTTGCCTTTAGTTGCATCTCACCTCAAATGACACAGTCTCACTTATCAATTCTCATCAGCACTGTCTTACTAGAACTCTCAACATCAACAATTTGTTTCACCTCATCAATCTTCACAGTATGGATCACCTTTTGAATCTCAACAATACTCAATCAATCAATCACCAATACCTCATTCAATCACCTATCCCCCCAACAGTTATCAAACCTCAGTTCACCACAACGTTTTCTCTCCATCATCATCCATTCCTCAAATTGAATACTCTCTTACTGTCAACCAACAATCTGAATTTTCCCAATTAGACTCTGGTCTGACTATACCAGTTTTCAAGCATGGTGATGATCCAATTGATGCCATCAATCATGTCATGTCATTCTTGTCTGCTGTAGTTAGTTCCCGCTATCCTACTACCAATAACCAGCTTAGGAACTCGTCAAACCCAAGGCAACAAGCTACCATTAATTATGGAAGAGTGACCGTACAACCAGTTCAAGGGAGACAAATTTCTTATGCTGCGAGTACTACAAGAACTTTTACTCCAAGAGCAAGTGGGAATAACTCGTGGAAATAGAGGATTGTTACATGTTACAACTGCAAAGGGGAAGGACACATGTCCAAACAATGCACTAAACCAAGGAGGAAACGGGATGACACATGGTTTAAGGATAAAGTTTTGTTGGTTTAAGCTTAAGAAAGTGGTCAAATTCTACATGAGGAGGAACTAGCATTTTTGGCAGATCCAGGAATTCCAGAAGGTCAAGCCACATAGACTGTCATTACTCACAATGCTGCTTATCAAGCTGATGATTTGGATGTATATGACTCTGATTGTGATGAACTCAACACTGCCAAAGTTTCTCTCATGGCGAATTTATCTCATTATGGTTCAGATGCTCTTACTGAGGTCGTCCAAATTGTTCTCTGGTATTTGGACTCCGGTTGCTCCAAGCATATGACCGGAGATCGCTATACAGTCACCAATTCGTCAATATAAAGTTTTTGGTACAATTAAATTCGGGAGGAATTGGTCCGTGGAAAAAGATATTGGGATATGGTGATTATAAGATTAGGAATATTACGATATCAAGGATTTACTACGTAGAAGGACTTGGACACAACTTATTCTCTGTTGGGCAATTTTGTGATTCGAACCTTGAAGTTGCTTTTCGTCAACATACCTGCTTCATTCGTAATCTAGAAGGTGTTAATCTATTGACTGGATCTTGAGGAAACAATCTGTATACTCTGTCTCTTAGAGATATGATGACGTCCTCTCCTATATGTCTCTTGTAAAAGGCCTCAAAGACTAAGTCATGGCTATGGCACCGACGTATATCTCATTTGAACTTTGGTGCAATCAACCATTTAGCCAGACACGGTGTTGTTAGAGGTCTCCCTAAGCTAAAGTTTGAAAAGGACCATCTGTGTTCTGCGTGTGCAATGGGCAAAAGCAAGAAAAAACCCCACAAACCTAAATCTAAAGACACCAACTAGGAAAAACTCTATTTTTTGCACATGGATCTTTGTGGACCAATGTGTGTCGCAAGTGTTAATGGAAAGAAGTACATCCTCGTCATTGTTGATGATCACTCTCGATTTACATAGGCAAAGTGCTTAAGGTCAAAAGATGAAGCTCCAGAGTTTATAATCAAGTTTCTTAAAATGATCCAAGTGCGACTTAAAGTGCCTGTCCGACGAATCAGAACAGATAATGGAACTGAATTTGTTAATCAAACTTTGCGTGAATATTATGAGAAGGTTGGCATCTCTCATGAAACATCTGTTGCTCGCTCTCCACAGCAAAATGGTTTCGTTGAAAGACGTAATTGTACGCTAATTGAAGTTGCCCGCACAATGTTGATTTATGCAAAAGCTTTGTTATTCTTATGGGCAAAAGCAGTTGCTACTGCATGTTACACCCAAAATCGTTCCATCATACGTCTTCGTCATGGCAAAACATCATATGAGCTTTTACATGACAAACTTCCTGACTTATCATTTCTACATGTATTTGGTGCACTCTGCTATCCGACGAATTATAGTGAGAACTTAGGTAAGTTACAACCGAAAGCTGATATTGGTATTTTCACTGGCTATGCACCTACAAAGAAAGCATTTTGACTTTACAACCGACGTACCAGACGAATCATTGAGACAATTCATGTAGAATTTGATGAGCTGACTGCGATGGCTTCTAAACAAAGCAGTTCAGGACCCTCTCTTCATGAAATGACTCCTGCAACAATTAGTTCAGGACTCGTGCCAAACCTACTCTTCAATACCGCTTTGTACCACCTTCACGAACCTGACTGGGATATTCCTGTTTCAACCATGTTTTAATGAATTACTTACGCTCTACCCATGTTGATTTACAGCCCTTGAAGACATTGCCCAGTTATTGAAGGAAAGCACCAGTATCTCAGCTGTATCAACCGGTTCACCTTCCTTAACAACAGTTGACCAAGATGCACCATCACCAAGTAACTCTTAAACAACACACGAAACTCAACCTCCCGTCATTCCTAACGATGTTGAAGAAAACAATCATGATATTGAAGTTGCACATATGGGTAATGATCCATACTTTGGTGTTCTAATTCCAGAAGTTCCTTCTGATCAATCTTCACCATCGGAATCTATTCATACAATTGTGCATCCCGATCACTAAATTTCTGAACATAATATTAAATGGACTAAGGATCATCCACTTGAAAATATAATCGGTGCACTCGAAAGACCAGTTTCCACAAGGCTGCAGTTACATGAGCAAGCTCTGTTATGTTACTACAATGCTTTCCTCACTGCTGTTGAACCCAAGACGTATAAAGATGCTTTGACTCAATCCTGAAGGAAAAAAAAAAAAAAAAGATCGAAGCAAATTGCCAAAGAGCTCAATGAGTTCGAACGCCTTGAAGTATGGGAGCTCGTACCCCAACCAGACAAAGTTATGGTGATTACTTTGAAGTGCATCTACAAAGTGAAGCTAGACGAACTGGGAGGAATTTTAAAGAACAAAGCTCGGTTAGTGGCTCGTGGTTACCGTCAAGAGGAGGGAATTGATTTTGAAGAGTCTTTTGTTCCGGTTGCAAGATTAGAGGCTATAAGGATTTTTCTCGCGTTTGCCGCTCACATGAACATGGTCGTCTACCAAATGGATGTGAAGACTACGTTTCTGAATGGTAATCTGCGGGAAGAGGTTTATGTTAGCCAGCTAGATGGGTTTGTGGATAAAGATAACCCCAATCACATGTACAAGCTGAAGAAAGATCTTTATGGGTTGAAATAAGCTCCACGCGCGTGGTATGACATGTTGTCTTCGTTCCTGATATCCCAAGACTTCTCCAAAGGCTCAGTGGATCCTACTCTGGTCATCCGTAAGGAAGGCAAGGGATTACTTATGGTATAAGTTATATGTCGATGAAAATTATCTTCTTCTGCTCCACAACCAACTTTGGTGACCAATTTGCTAAAATCATGTGTTTCAAAATTTAAGAAGTCAATGATGAAAAAATCTCATATTTCTTAGGACTACAAAATTTTTCAAAATCCCAGAGGCATCTATTAACCAGTCAAAATTTGCCCCAAGAATCTTTACAGAAATACGGTATGATTCTTGTGACCCAGTGATACTCCCATGGTGGGAAAATCCCCACTAGATGAGGAATAAGAAGGGAAAGCTGATGAATCCGTCACACTATCGTGGCATGATTGGCACCCTCCTTTATCTTACAACCAGTAGACCTGACCTACAATTTTCTATATGCATGTGTGCCCGGTATCAGGTTCGGCCTACCGAAAAGCACTTACATGCGGTCAAAAGGATCTTTCGGTATCTAAGAGGAACCGTTAATCGGGGTTTATGGTATCCGAAGGATTCTTCAATTTCTCTAACAACATTTGCAGATGCGGATCATGCTGGTTGTCAAGATACACGCCGTAGCACATCTGGTAGTATGCAGTTTCTGGGAGATAGACTTGTTAGCTGGTCATCAAAAAGGCAGAAAAGCGCTGCGATATCTAGTACGAAAGCTGAATATATTGCTATGTCAGGATGTTGTGCTCAAATTCTTTGGATGAGATCACAGCTTACCGACTATGGCATTGGATTCAATAAAATTCCAATGTATTGTGATAACAAAAGCGCTATTGCTTTAAGCTACAACAATGTTCAACATTCCAGGTCGAAGCATATAGACATCAGATTATCACATTAACAAGGCGAGCATGTTATTTTATGTATAAATGGAGTGACGAACTTTACTTGTCAACTAAGGAGCATCAACTACGGACATCTTTCAAATAAACCCCTATGCAGAGAAATAATTGAACTTTCATATCAACAAGCTGGAATGCTATGTTTTACCAGGAGACTCTGAATAAATTGACAAATAAAGTTGATGAATAGTGTGGTACCATATTCAAATATCATGTATCATATGAATATACACTAAACCATAAAAACCAAAAAGATCTTCATTTTCAGAATTTTTTTTTAAATCAAAATACAAAAATATAAAACTCTAAACCAAATAAAAAATTAAAAAAAATCAAAAATATAAAAAAGTAGTAATAATGCATGTCTTCTGAAAATTGAATAACATATACGGTCTTAGAAATTCATCCAATATTGATATGATGCAGTAATCAGTTACGAGCAGAAGATCCAAATGTTTTCCAAAACATGCCAAAATGGATTGCCTATTAATTCAGATAGCAACCCGGTCAACATCTTAAAGGTACGTATTCCGTCAAAAAGGAGACTTGGCCTCTCAACAAGAATTTATTCTCGGGCATGGTCTACTTTATGACCATGCAAAGGCTTGTGTTTACTTTGAAACACAACCCGTGCTCAATATTTCATACGTTACGGTTAGTGAGCTTCTGTATAAAATAGAGAAATCTTATTTTATTTGTAAAAAGATTATCTAATCAAGAATCAGTGTTTCAGAATAACAAAAAGCTTTTGAAGACAATTTGACCACTCACTCAATGACAACAACTCTTTAAATAGAAAACGGGTCATTATTTGAGGGGGAGAATATGTCATCAAATAATCTTTTAAAACGGTCTTTCAAAATAAGTCACATAATAAACAGATAAAGTTTTTTTATAATAGCGGATAACAATTTAAAGGGAGTTAATTTATATTAACCAAGGCTTTAATGTCATATTGTATTTAAAACCTTTATTGATTATTTTCAATATAGACCCATGAAGAAATAGGTTTTATATAGATTTCGATCATTAATGCCAAATGCCAGTACTTATAGTTGTAAAAGATTTAGGAATGTTTGAAAATAATTATATAGTTTCATAAGCCTTGAAGTTAATTCTCATGTGATAGACTTAAGATTATTTATTCTTCAAACACGATCTTGAGTATGTGTGCGTACAATGTGTTGTTGATTCCGAGGTGTCAAAACTAGCAAGGGGGAAGGAGTAGATGTATACTTGATAGAGTCCATGGAAGTCTTTTGAAGTCACCTTCTTTGAATTTTAGGCCTTCTTTGATTCTTTCGGGTGCAATATTTCAATCACATGGTGGAAAAGACATCTCATCATTAGTTAGTATGCATCATTTGAGTTCCCAAAGGGAAGTGTTAGGAGAATAATTACTTAAAACGTGAGAAGAGTTCTGTTTGATTCAATTAATATTTTACCCGATCGGTCAATCTCTAAGCTTATTCTTAAAATGAGTAGAAATATTTGATAAAGGAGGTACACATAGGAATTTAATTGTCTACATCTGGGACTTAGTTGACTTTGGTGTTACAGTTTATATCATAACTATCCTGAAGAGAGAAATGCGCTCATCCGGGACTTAATTGACTTTGGTGTTGCGGTATCAAATTCTTGAAAGGGTTAATTGTGTACTTCGCATATATGGGCTTTATACATAAAGACTGCTTGATGCGGCTTGCAAGAAAGTTCCGAATCTACTCAAGAAAGGATTGCTGGTTTAGGGGGAAGCTAAGACAACATCAACACCGACATCACCAACCGCACAAGCTCAAGTTACATATGTATCTGAATCTGTTTCATACTCGAAGTTTGAAGCAAAGACTTTCATGACTTGGAAAGAAAGTTGAAGCAATGTCAAAGAGTGCTTGGACAGAGAAAGATCAGATTGACAACTTCTTGAAAGAAAGACGGTTAATGAGGAGCTTAGAAAGGGTCGTTGGTGGGAGATTGTATGAAGGAGACCTACGACTGCTACAAAGGACCATATGATTTCATCATATGATGTTCTCATCATTTAGGTCAAATCTTCGTATATAATAAACATGTGAATATGTACATAAGTAGTAAAATACTTAGGCTTATGTGGTGTTCGAGCACAATGATTTTTCAAGAATTTTTCACAAAATCCAAAATATTTCAAAATTTTGTACTCAACACTATATCATATCCCTCATAATTTGAGGGGGAGCATTAAAATGTTCCTATAAGTTATTCTGTAACATTTTGTCCCTAGACGTTTAATCAGTTGATATCCAAAATATCAAGGGATTAATATTTTAGATAAGGGGAGAAAATGTGATTAAACTAAATCTAACTTGTATCAAAATGTGATCATATAAAATAGACTCAGTGCACTCTACACTTAGCATGTACTACGCTATCGATGCACATGTTATGGGGGAGCTTTTAGTGATGATGAAAAACTTTCAAAGTGTTAAATCTTTTGATATTTATATCAAACACTTTGATTGAACTTTTCAAAGATTTTGGAAGGATTGTGATGAAATACCCAATAGACCGACCATGTATTTAAATTTATGAAGTTATACGGTGGGTAGGCGTAGGTATTCAAATCCCATGATCCAGCCAGAACCGGAGGGATCTACCCAGGGATATCCACTAGTTAGTATAGATGTCTTTAGGTATGATAAAAGGAGTAAAATGAGAATAAGGGAAAAGTGCAGACTGACATGGAGCTATTACTGGAATAAACCCAGCAAGGTAATAGTTATGAAGTCTTGGTAACCACTAAAGGGGTTGAAGAATGAAAAATAATTGTAAGGATAAAGGGTGTAAAGAAACAAGCCCTCCATACACTTAGGCAGAAACCGGGTCAATACATATGCTGTGAGAAACACTTAGTTGTCGTCTGACATTGAGAACCGTCATGGACCTAGTGACGCTATGCATAACCCTCCCTAGCCACTCAAGGTCTCTCAACAGACTCTTGTTTCATTTTTCACAGAGATTACACACATTTCTATTGACTTTCTCATTCCGAGATAGTTGATATTGAAAAGGTGACAGTTCGCTCCAGCCTTCGATCACTAAACCAAAACGCACTATTGAGTCTAGAGCCAAGAGATCATCCATAAATCTCATTAGGATACTTATCCATTATAAACTGGTTTCTCACACACTGTGAAAATTAGTTATATCATTAGAGTCCTACGCATTATCCTTGTGATTGTGCCAGAACATCAGAGTGATACAAAAGTAATCACAATGACGATGGAAATCCTTCTAGAGCCAACATCAAACAAGCTCTTGGTAGGTGACTTATGCGATTCTACACGAATCAAACTTGTTACAACTGGAAAGAAACGATGGTGCGATTCTTTAATGAATCAAACTTGTTCCAGGTTATGAATTGATGGTTGATGATGAATTTTTGAAATGATTAACACTCTCGATGTGTCGCAAAACCACTGTTGGATCCCTTACTGAATAGATCTTGAATCTTTAGCTTGTAAAGGGTTTGCTACTTTAGATAAATCCAAAGCAATAATAATGAAACACTAATTGAACACTATTGATTATGCGAAAACTAATCAACAATGCTAAGAAGAACAGTATTAAGAAAAACACAAGAGATCTTCAATCAAACACACACTTTATATTATAACTTGAATCGTACTAGGTTATAAGCTATGATTGCTAATTGATCTCTATAGATCTGTGTCTATTAACTATGC
>BQNB010168727.1:0-13857 GCA_026074375.1 Tanacetum coccineum
TCAAAGTCCTTCGGAATCATAAAGGGGCGATCGCATGGAGTATCGCGGACATTAAGGGGATCGACTCGTCCTTCTACACTCATAAGATTCTCATGGAATACGAGTTCAAACCAAGTGTCTAACCTCAAAGACGAGTAAACCCCAACATCAAGGAAGTGGTAAAAAAGGAAGTCATAAAGCTCCTTGACGCGGGACTAATCTACCTCATCTCCTATAGTACTTGGGTGAGTCCTGTCTAAGTTGTCCCAAAAAAGGGAGGAGTGACCGTAGTAAAGGATGAAAAGGATGAGCTCATCCCGCAATGGACAGTCACTGGATGGCGCGTATGTATCGACTATCTTAAATTGAATAACGCAGCCCAAAAAGGTCACGTCAGTATTGGTGCATTACACAATTTGTCTTTCAAAGTCTGCAAGGCTTCCTCTTTTTCCACCCCCACTCATACTTCTGATTCTTCTAAGTTATTGAAGTAAGGGGCTTAACAATCTTAGAAAAATTTGCGATGAAACGTCGATAGTAACCAACCAATCCCAGAAATGACCGTATCTCTGACGGTGTCTTAGAAGCCTTCCAATTCTTCACCGCTTCGATCTTGCTTGGCTCTACATGAATACCATTGCTATTAACCACATGCCCGAGGAAATGTACCTTTTTGTAACCAAAAGTCACACTTAGAAAACTTGGCAAAAAACTTCTCCTTCTTCAGGAATTCCAACACCAACCTCAAATAAACCTCATGTTCCTCCTTAGACTTTGAGTAGATCAAAATGTCATCAATGAAAACAATGGCGAACTTATCGAATAGGGTAACAAACGAATTTTGAATCAAAGGATAGAAAACATATAAGGGATTTCACATATGCAAATAGACGTAGATCAAATGACATAAGAATCCTTAAAAGAAAGGATAGAATATCTATACCGATAGGAAACGCAAACAAAAGAGTCAACGAAGCGTACCAAGACAAAAGGGAACACATATCGAATAATGATAAATACGAAAGATAGAATTCTTATACCAATAATCGACTTTACTCGAAATAACCAATTAAATAATGTTTTTAAAAAAATCATTTTGAACAATAAAGAAAGTTGTTTTTAAAAAAAATCATTTTAAATATAAGAATCGTCTTAAATATAATCTTTATAAAATTCATTTCAAACATGGTTGTCATAAAAATCCAGAGACAGTTATTTAACAGTGTATCGCATCTTACCTATATAAATTACTTTAAACATACTTTTTATAAACATAAAAGTTATCAAAAAAAGCATATAAAAATAATATCATATCTTATTTATAAAGATCAGTTTAAACATAGTATTGACAATCAACCCGTATCATATCGTTTCATCAAAATCATTATAAACATAGTTTTCCTAAAAATAAAGAGACATTTACATAACAGTGGTATCACAACGTATTCATAAAATGATATTAAAAGAAATATTTTTCCCCAAACTTCAATATAATTCAAGAGGATTATTATAGTTCGACCTTAATATGTAACTCAAACAAAGGACATCGTAATACCAAAAGGGATTTTAAAATACCGTAAGGACTTTAACGCAAATCTATTGTTTGCAGGCGAAAAAAAGTACAAGGAACCATATAATCAAAATAATAGTCAAACGAACACGTACAAGAGAAGCTCATGCAAATTTCATTACGAACCAAACAAAGAACATAAAGACTCATCTGTAATAATGATCAAAAGAACAACCATAGGGAAGCTGCGGTGTTAACATGTCACAAACATGTCACAAAAACTAAAGGATATATAAAGAAGGGGAGTAAATATCTATACTAACTTGTTACGAACAAATACCGCTCGAAAGAGAATCAGATATACATACGAGTAATCAACACCAGAAAGGAACCAATGAAACGTACCAATAGCCAAAAGCAGCAGATCCGAACAACCAATACATATCCAGGTGTCGAATGGGAACGATAGGATATCCGTTTAGACATGGTACGAACAAGGAATACTAAAATGAGAGTTAAATATCCAAAACGGACAACCCAATAATCATAATAGCAGTAATAACAGGTATCCGAGGTATCCGCAAATGTTAGATAGAAGGGAAACTTACTATCTACGCAACTGAGCCTAACATAATCGCTCATCAGGTACAAGAAGGATGCCAATAACTATATAACCATCCTTATCATGATCATACATATCACAACATATTACTCTATCACCTAACAAATAAACACCAACAAATGCAATCATGGTCACAAGTCCACGTGTGTGATGCTTTTATAATTATGTTGGCCATCCATAATTATAACCACATCCTTTCACACGTGTACTTATTTTCAAGACTACACATCTCAATGATAACATACATATATGCACATATACCACATTGCACATCTTACACGACTCCAATATTACACAACTACGATGCTCCATCAAAGAAATACTTATTTATATAAAACTAAAATCGAAAACAATAGAAAGAAAACAAAAGCCTCATAGTGCCCGAAAATACAAAAATACCCGAAAGAAATTCATCATAAAAGCAAGATTCGAGTAAATGACGGAAAAAGTTTATGGTATACCCTCGGCCTTGGGTTCGACGTTGCTTATTTCGCAAAAAAAAGTCACCCGACTCTACATTCCCAGGCTACTAACGAGTATCCGACAGAGTCTGAGTCGACCTCCTACTCCAAATCTTCAACTACCCTCCTCCTTCGGTCCGTCAGAGCACCTGCTCAATTGTGGCTCATTTTCTGAATATTTTGATAACGAGTAGCTTCGAGGTCGAATCAAACACAAAGAAAAGAAAAACACAAAACTCTAGATAGCAAACATATAGATCCTATATGCAGCTATTTATCCTCTTTTATGATAGCAAAACGTCCTATTTGTGAGACCAAGACAAACAACTTTTCACTTGTTTATGATTTCACCCTTAACAAGTTACACATATCCTTAGTTCTAATCCATATTATCCTATCCCTAATTCAAATATAGTCATATTAGTAAAATTAAAAATTAAAAATAAAAATTAATTACCTCAATGAAATTCTTAAAATTAGGATCCATGTTTACCACCATCATATGGACCTAAAATACAAATACACAAAATCAAGATTAAAAAAACAGATTTAATTTACCCAAAAATAAAACTTTGTTAAACTTACACAATAGAGGAGACAGAAGTTAGGCGTGTAATCAATCACCGTTGAGCATGTCTGTGTTACTGGTCGCCAACAGAGAGGAGAGAGAAGTTAATGATTTTAGAGAGTTTTTGTGTGTTACTGGCCGCCAACAGAGAGAGAGAGAGAGAGAGCGAGCGAGAGCGCGAGGGTGATATGTGTGAAAACACATATCCGTTTTATATCAAAAATGACCCATAAAAGACAAAATTATGCTTAAAATGCTTGTATATTGCTTGTTTTGTCTTTGTGATTATGTAGGTATGGATAATGCAAATATCATAAGAAAACGGTCAAAACCGGACAAACACGGATACGAGAACGGATAAAGAGTGTACAAGAGCCGGGAGAATGCTTTTAAGGTCATCCAAGGTCAACCAAAGTCAACTCACTAAATGTCAAAACCTAAAAATTCCCAAAATAGCCCCTCATTGTTAAACATATTTCACAAATAACCCTTAAAACCCTAACGGTGTTAACTTTCTATTAATAAAAGTTAACACTTGTTAACCTTCTTATAAAACCCAAATCCAAAACCTGTTAACTTTACCCGAGCCCAAAACACACCCATGGCCCAATATATAAGCCCAAAGTCACGAGTAAAAGACCCGGGTCAAAAGAAATTAAACGTACCCTTATAAGTAAAAAAGGCGCGAAATATTGTTGTTACTGTTTATCTTCTTCTTTGATTTACCTAGCCTCAAAACAAGGGGTAAATGCAAATTGAGGACGTGGCTATGTAATTCAAGTGACAAGGTCCAAGCTGGCACAAGAATACGTCATCCAAGGCTCTCATTGGCTAAAACCCAAAAGGTCTGACACGCTAGATATGGAAAAAAGCACACGAGGACATGGAATTTTGCACTAAAATGAGTACAAAAGAAGCACACAAGGTCTGACACACAGAATGCCATGTTGGCAATCCGTGTGATCAAATCTAATCCAACGGACAAGAGTTGAAATCCAATGATTAGAGATGAAGGAAGGGACAGGATTAAGGGGAGCGTATAACAACCTGAAGGCCTAGAAGCATCATTTGGCAGCTATAAATACAAGTTCACTCCTCACACACATCATCTCCCTTTCCCTGTATTTTTTAGTTAAGTAGCTTATGTAATTTTTCGTTTAAAATGTAATTTCCTTTTTAAGCCCTTGTAATCTCATTTTCAAGTATTGTAATCAATTTGTCAAATCAATGAAATCGTAGTTTATTAAATAAAATCTGTTTTTGCTTATTGAGTTCTTAAAATTCCAAATGATTTCTACTGTTTTATAAGCTCTTGATACTTTCTCATAAGATCTCAAATCCACTAATAAGTTAGCTGTTAACTCAACTAAGCTCTCAAAAGCTTAGTTGAGCTTATCTTACTCTAATCTACTTCAAAAATTATCAAAGCTTAAAAATGGATGATGGACCAAACCTAGAAGGGTCCATAGACCTCACTGGCGTATTCTAAATAAGCCAGAGCTTGTAGACTAGCTCATAAGAGCATTTGTAAGCCTTGTTTGTGCAAAGGCACTTGTGAGTTCTCATTTTCCTTTTCTAGCCTTATTCCTGCATATTTAGCTTAAATATTGCTTATTCTACTTATTTGTTTGCTTATTACTGTTAGTATAGCTTACTTATGTTTATTGTAGTGGTTAATTGCTTGTTATGCTTTGTTATTAGAATTAAATCATAGTTTGCTTATGTTTTGTCTCAAAACAGTTAAAAAAAACCAAAAATATTAGCATAGTTGTTAGCTTATTAATTCTGGCTTATTTGCTTATTGAAAAAGGTTCATTAAGGTTGGTATAAACTGTCTAATATCTGATGTAACACCCCCAAAATTTGGTCGCAGCGGAATGGTAACAATGGGGTGCTACTTCATAGTCCAAACGCACAAGTCACAGAAAACGACCTCAAAAGAGACGTTTTATAAAATGTCACATTCAATTTAGTAAAAATGTCAGAGTTACACAGGTTTCATTTATAATGTATTAGAAAACATTGTCAAAACGTTTGTCAAATAGTACTCAAGTTATTAAGCCTTCAAAAATATATATATCCAACTTTAGTCTAGCCTGCATATTCAATGTAATTGCTTTCTAGTTGCTCACATTGTCCAAATTGCACTTAGTATGTTGTTTTGAATGAAGTGTCATAGCCTTCACTTAGTAGTTTTGTGTTTTATTTATCAATTGCATCAGAGGATAATATTGCAAACAGCCATTTTCAACATCAATTTTCAGTAGGTAATTTTAGTTCTTAGGTCTTAATTTTTGGAATACAAGTAGATCTAGGGTTATAGTTAATCTATTTCAATTTTGTTTGCATTAAAAAGCTCATTTGATAATCTAATTTTAAGCTCAAAAGTAGTTGTTGTCCTTTTAATTCAAAAAGAAAATTCAGCAAGTGCTGAGTTTTCTATATGTTTTCAAGCACCTTTTTCTTTAAGCTATTGATTTCCAAATTTATTTTCAAAAGTATTTTTGAGTAGCTAGTAGGTCAAGGTTTAATCTTCTATAAGCCATTTTGTCTTAAGTCCTTATTTGCTAGTTTAAATTTAAGCCTTAAGGTAACTTAAGGTCTGTTTGGTTTACAGTTTAATTTTAAGTGCTTAATCTGCTTATTTCTTTTCCTTCTGCTTATTTTCTTGTTTAAACTAGCTTATTAGTTTTAATATAGTTTGCTTTCCTAGCTTTTAGCTTATTGTTAGCTTTTTAAGTTGTCAATTTTAGATAAAAAGCCAAAAAGTAAAAAAAAAATAGCTTTAATAGTTTTCTGTCTTTTACATCAAGTTTTCCAGATCTTATATTTAGTGATTTTCTAAAAAATAATTTTTTTTTAATTAAAGTTGTTTGTTTTCAGGTTTTCTATCAACTTTGCCTTTTATATGTTTTAAAAAAAGGGGAAATATGGAAATCGGGGGTGAGCAAGGCTCGAACCCCCGACCTCAACATCCTCAACCCTTATAAACACCTCACACCACACCTCACTACCAACGTGCCCTGGGGTTTTTTTCGTTATAGCTTTACAAAAGTTAATATTTGTATACGTTTTAACCTTATTTAGTTAATAAGCTGTTTAAGCTTATTTCGTAGCTTATTCGATAAGCTGTGTAACAGCTTATTTTTTTCACTAGGTTCTTATTTGTTCAAGCTATTTTCTATAATTTTTTTAGAATTTTTATAATTAGTTTAGTATTTTTAAACATTTATTTTTATTAAAAACTTTAAAAAATCATAAAAATAGAAAAATAATCAAAAAAGTATTTCCTTTTTTTTTAGAATATTTTCCTTTTTTCATATAGTTTCTAGAGAAAAATAGTTTTGTTTCCGTAGGGTTTAATTTGCAAAATTTCAATTTTTAAAGAACGAGATTCGTTTCGTTCTCGTTTTTTTGTGTTTTTAGCTCATTTCACTTCCGTTTGTGTTCGCGTTTTCTTTAAAACTTACTTTTTAGGTAAATTAGAGTATGTTAAAAGTGAAAATTTCTTTTTAGGTTAATTTGGAAATTTAGGGTTTTTAATCACCGTTAAGGTTCCCATTTTGCGTTTTTAGATAAAGTTTAATTTCCCGTTATTAAAGTTAAGTTTAATTGTCCTTTAATTTGCTCGCTTTTAGGATTTTAGGAAACAA
Source organism: Tanacetum coccineum (assembly GCA_026074375.1). NCBI lineage: Eukaryota > Viridiplantae > Streptophyta > Magnoliopsida > Asterales > Asteraceae > Tanacetum > Tanacetum coccineum. Next base: position 6,794 of record BQNB010168727.1, read on the forward strand.
ATCATCTCCGAATCAATTCAAATCATTGTCCAATCAACAAATGTGGTTTCAATTTCACAAATCGTTGGGACTTAACGACCCGGTAATCACTTACCGGTTAATATACGTATTATATATATTATCGTGTGATTTTTCTAACTACCTTTGTCCTCAAGGGTAGTTTTAGGAATTCATATTATATTTATATTTTATTAATACGTGTATAGAATTGCTACGAATCAATTTTTGGCGCCGCTGCCGGGGATTTGTGATTAAGATTCCTTCGTTAAAGCAAAAAATCTCAAATAAGCTAAATGACACACACTGCATACCAACAGTCCTAGGGACACCTTTTGGGGCTTATTTTAAGCTCTAAGAAGGATCCTTATAGGCTTAAGGGGCATATGAGCTGTTAGGAATTCTGATTTGATGATTACAAAATCTTATATGCAACAATGAAGAAAGAAGAAACAACAAGGACTTAAGATGTAATATTAGGTTAGCTTAATATGTAAGCTAGGTTTTTATTGTAAACCCTAGCCTCTCTAGTTTATAAAGAGAGGCAGGGAGTCTGGTTTAGGGATTATCCAGAAAAGTGTGTGTGTACACTGGATCAATGTAGACGTCTAGTATAATGGAGGTGTAGCCTCAAGGATCTTTGATCCCTGTTACAGTTCATTGATGTAACCGTATTATCTTGATCAAATAATATTGGGGCTGTGGAGAATGTTTGGTAAAACCTTGTTCAATATTTTTGTTCTTATTCCGCTTTGTTTTTATAACTTATGAACATTGATATTATCCTAGATAAAGGTCTAAACAACCTGAGCTTAAACGATCTAAGGAATGTTTGGTTTCCACAATTGGTATCAGAGCCTCGTGGCTCTCGATCTAGGATCTACAAGGTTTGTTGATGTCGTGCTATGAAGAAAAAGAAGGTATGATCTTCTGTTTTGATGTTATGGGCGATTTTGGTGATTTTAGGGTTTTTGCGACACTTTTAAAGGGTTGTTAAAAAAAAAAAAAAAATAAAAAGATTACCTCAACGATGAGATTCTCGGACGTCCCGAGCACGTCAATTAAGCTTATGCTTTTTCCATTTTTTCTCGAAGGTTTAGCCCAGATTTAGCTAGAGAAAGAACCTCCTCGATCAATTTTGACATGGAATGATCTTGTTTCAAAATTCATTAATCAATTCTTTCCTCCTTCAAAAACGACAAATCTTCGAAACGAAATCACGAGATTTCAACAAAGATTTGACGAATCGTTTTACGAGGCTTGGGATCGATTTAATGATCTTCTTCGAGCATGCCCACATCACGGATTTTCATAATTACATCAACTAGATACGTTTTACAATGCTTTAAATGCTAATGATCAAGATTCGTTGAATTCCGCTGCGGGTGGAAACTTTTTGGATAAGATGCCTCGTGAATGCTTAAAAATTATCGAGAGTAAATCTAAGGTTTGTAATTTATGAAACAAGGCAGTCGCTGCTAAAGTGAGTTCGAATTCATCTACCTCCGGAAATCTCACACCGATTGTTTCTGCTCTACAACCGAAGTTTCTGAACTTAAGAATATGATGAAGACTATGCTTATCGACAAGCAAAAAGCCCAAGCTCCCGTACCCGTAAAAGCGGTCGAGCAGAGTTGTGTAACTTGTGGAGGTGCTCATTCTTATAGAAATTGTCCAGCCACCGATGGCAACGTTTATCGAGACAACATTCAAGAGTACGTTTCACAAGCTGCTGCAGCTAATTTTAATCAAGGAAATACTAATTCTAGACCTCCGATGGTTGCAAATCAAATCCGACCTCCTGGTTTTCCTCCGATTCAAAACAATCAAAACCGTTTCAATCAGAATCAAGGAAATAATTTCAACCAAAATCGAGGAACCAATTTCAATCAAAACCGTGGAAATAACTTCTACCAAGGACAAGTTTATCAACCTCCGACTAGTAAACCACCGGTTTACCAAGCTCAACCTTATCAAGCTCCTACTCCGCAAATGCAAGGTGTTTCAAAGACAGATTTTGAGAATTATGTCAAGGCTAATGATGCAATATTAAGGAATATGCAAAATCAAGGCCAAGGTTTACAAAACCAAATGACAAATTTAACGGAAATGCTTTCTAAGTTCGTAAATTCCAATACCGCTTCGTCTTCGAGTTCAGGTTCTCTTCCAAGTAACACTGTTACTAAACCGAAGGAAGATTTGAAGGGTATTACTACCCAAAGCGGGGTTTCTTATCAAGGACCTACGTGTAACACCCCCAAATTGGGTCGCAGCGGAATAAGGGTCCGGGGCGTGTTACTTCTCAGATCAACAACACAAGATAATATAAGAACGACCAAAAAGTCGTTTAAAACTGATACATTGGATTTAATAAAGTATGTGTTACAAAAGCCCGAAGCTTTACTTGTTTACTTGTTATTATTACAAAGATTTCCAGCCCATAACAGATACACAAAATGTAAATGCGAACTAAATCTTTAATGCATTACTTCATAATATAACCACCAATGTATCCTTCGCACCTCGTGCTTAATGACCTGAAAAACATTGCATTTAAAAACGTCAACATAAAGTTGGTGAATTTCATAGGTTTATGTAAATGTATATGCAGGACCGCAAGACTTTCCCAGTGATAATGCAACAGATGCAGACATCACAAAATGTAATTACGTTTACCTAAGCTCATGACACCGAAGCTCGACATAATTGAATACAGTATATAAATATTGCCTACATTGCCCGTGATGATGTTCAACCCGTAACATCCAGTATCCGACATGATATACGTTCGTTTCCAGTGATAGCTAGTCACCCCAAACGGGAGGTCAAATCCCACTAGATTCTATCTATAATCACTTCGCGCTCACATTCCAGTAATTGACAGTTCATGATTCATGGGCATAGTGGGTTATCGCTACTTAGGCAACACGTAATCATGATAAAATGTACACTAGCGTCAATTTGTAAAACATTGCATATGTTATCTCACCCCAAAAAAAATATCAATTATGCATGCATCTAGCCTAACCGACTAATGCACAATTAGTGTATGTATGTCCCATGAAAACCCTTTTGTATAAATGCAATGTTTGAAAATGGTTTTAGTCCAGTAAAAACATTTGACCTGGTTCTCTATAACGTTGGCTCTTGATACCAATCTGTAACACCCCCAAATTGGGTCGCACCGGAATAAGGGTCCGGGGCGTGTTACTTCTCAGATCAATAACACAAGATAATATAAGAACGACCAAAAAGTCATTTAAAACTGATACATTGGATATAATAAAGTATGTGTTACAAAAGCCCGAAGCTTTACTTGTTTACTTGTTATTATTATAAAGATTTCCAGCCTATAACAGATACACAAAATGTAATGCGACTAAATCTTTAATGCATGACTAATAACATATATAATCTGTATAGCTATATCACCATCTATTTGTTTAAGTGAAATCGTAATTATAAAGTAAAAATGTTTATAATTACGTCTTTAGTAAAAATGACATAACTTTGTCGTTTTAAGCCCGTTTCTCGCGTTTCTTACGCCCACGCTTTCGTATTAAGATGAGTGATCATAAAATCACATTTTTAGGTTTTTTAGATTCTGCGATGAATAGTGTTTTACTGTTCATAACAGCTATAAAATTATTTTTATACTTTTAATTAACGTAAAACCCGTTTTAGCCGTATCTTATTCGTTATAGCTCCGTTTTTAGCGATTCTTTCGAACACGTTCTCGTAATTGAAAGTTTTATCATATTATTGATGTTTATAAAGTATAAGTTTCTGTGGTGAATAGTACTTTTTATAAAAATTGTTTTATAAAAGTATTAACTATCGTAAACTTGTAAATGGCGTATCTTCTTCGTTATTAATCGGTTTTTCGAGTTCTTTATGACCCCTCGATCCTTGTGACATGTAGTATTTTATAAAATCATAAAACATATATGTAAATTTTGAATTACAAAACAGCCCCTAAGATATTATTTTCCAAAATGTGTTTAAAACTTGTTTTTAGGACTTTTTAGCTTTACCACTTTGTTAAGTGCTATTTTGATGTCATTTGTGTGTGCCAAAACCAACTAGTAGAAACCTTAGGATCCTTAGTTTTTGTTAGGTATTCTGTCAACATTTTTTTAGTTTTTCAAAAGATCAAAACATGTCCCATTTTCATTCTCAAAAACCAGAGGGTAAATCAGAGTTTTAGGTTCTAAAAACTTGTGCACAAGTTCATTTCAAGGCACTTTCCATCTGTTTTAACTAAGTTCTTGTTTTTGAGCTTATTGGAGAGCTTATTTTAAGCTAACTTTTTCACAAAACCTTTTTGTTGAAACTGCCCTGGTGCTAGACACCATTTTTAAGCCCACTGTTCTAGCTTATTAGGGGGCCTCAGCCCAAGCTTTTGGCTTTTCTAAAAAGCCAATAAGCTCTTTTATTAAGTCCTAGCTTTGTAGACCTTAGGAAGCACTTTAGGTAGCTTAAATTTAAGCTCAAATTAGGCCATTTGATTTTTTTAGCATAGTATAGAAATATAGCTTAATCTCTTTTCTGGCTTATTAGGTGCTTATTAATGTTTGAATTTAACTGATTTTAGTTATAGTTGCTTATTAGGATTAAGTTTTCCCTTGTTCTTAGCTTATCTTGCCCCTTAACAAGTCTAGTAGACTTAAAATTCACCCTAGCAGTACTAACTCTTAAGTTAGTACTGCTGAGTGCTTAAGCCAACTTCTGGCTTATTGGGTTTCTTTCATTTGCTTATTTTTGTTCCTAGTAGTTCTTAATGTTGGTGTGTTAAGTTGAGCTTGTTTTTTTTCCCACTGAATTTGCTTATTTGTTCATAAGAGTCAAAAGAAAAAGCCATTTTGCCTTTAAGTCACTTTAAGCAAACTGTCAATCAAAAAGCTCTTTTTCCAGCTTATTTATAAGCATTCTCAAAAAGTCCTAGTTATGAAAAATGTTAAGCTTCATGTGCTTAACAAAGTTGTGTAAAAAGTTTTGAAAAAAAAAGGAGATAAGGGGAAACCCGGGTGAGCAAGACTCGAACCCGGGCCTCAACCCTCCAATACACTCTCTTTATAACACACACCCTTACGCTGTGCCCTTGGGTCTTTTCTGTTGACCCTATGGGCGCTTGTTATTTAAGGGTGTTTTGTCCCTTAGGCTTATAAGCTCGTTTGAGCTTATTTTCGGCTTATTTATAAGCCGAAATTTGGGTTTCTTATTTTTCGTAGGATAGTCGTAGTGTCTAGTATTTTAGGTAAATTTTTTAGAATTTTTAAAAATAGTTTAGTATTTTTTATAATTTAATTTCGTTATAAGTTTTAAAAATTCATTAAAAAATACAAAAATTATCAAAAAAATATTTTTCTTTTTTAGAAAATTTTCTTTAGTCATAATTTACGTAGGAAAAATAGAAAAACTTTCGTAGGGTTAATTTTTCAAACTTTTGATTTTTAAAGAACGGGTCTCGGGTACGGATCTTGACTTGACTCGTTTTTGGGTCAAACGACCTCCGTTTTTAGTCTAGTCTTTTTCATTCTTCATTATTAGTCCTAGAGTGTTTAGGAAGTATTAAAATTTCTTTATAGGGCTATTTTTAAGCTTTTGGTTTTTGATCCCTTGTTTCGTGGTTCCTGCTCTCGTTTTTCAGCTTAATTTCATAATTTTTACGTTTTTCTCAATCGTTTTTGTTTGTTATTGATTAATTTAGCTTTCTACTCTCTCAAATCATTAATCTCATTCAAACTCCAATTTTCCGACTGTATCGATTCTCCAGCACAGCCTCGTTGGGGATAAACGACCCGGGGATATTCTATACTACTCCTCGGTTTCATTGATTGTGTTTTTAGACTATACTTACTATATATTTTATATTCTATTAATTAGTATATATATATATATAACTAATATATATATATATATATATATAGTATATATATATATAACAGGTTCGGGAACTCTCCCTAGTAACACCGTTACTAACCCGAAGGAAGACTTGAAGGGTATTACTACCCGAAGCGGTGTTACATATCAAGGACCCGCGATTCCTTCTACTTCATCTTCTTCTCCGAAAGTAATGAATCATGATACCAAGGTTACAAAGGATACGATTCTTCCTACTAATAACGGAAGCACCGAAGACGTCCAACCTCCGGTAGTTTAAGTCCAATCTCAAAATCCAACTTCCGAGCCCGATGTTGCTCCCGTTAATGCTCCGATACCTAACCAACGAACATCAATTCCATTTCCTTCAAGAAGAAATGATGAAAGGCGCCGTGAAAAAGCTAACGATCGAATTGAGAAATTCTACGAAATCTTTAGAGATTTGAGTTTCGAAATTAGCTTTACGGATGCCTTGACCCTTATGCCGAAATTTGCCTCGACTCTAAAAACTTTAATCGGAAACAAAGAGAAGTTGAGTGAAATGGCTAGAACTCCATTGAACGAGAATTGCTCAGCGGTTATCCTAAACAAGTTACCAAAAAAACTTGGAGACCCTGGCCGATTTCTTATTCCATGTGAATTTTCTGGGATTAATACATGCAACGCCTTGGCCGATCTCGGCGCGAGCATTAATCTTATGCCATATTCCGTCTGGAAAGATCTCTCTCTTCCCGAACTAACCCCGACTTGCATGACGCTAGAGCTAGCGGACCGTTCAATAACCGAACCGATCGGTATCGCCAAAGACGTCCGTTTAATGGTGGGAAAGTTCCAGTTTCCAGCAGATTTCGTGGTCGTAGATTTTGAACCAGACCCCCGAGTACCTTTAATTCTCGGGAGAAGTTTCTTAAAGACGAGTCATGCGTTAATAGATGTTTACGAAGGTTTCGTGTTGGCAAAGAGGCCATCACCTTCAATCTGGACCAAACTTCGAGATACACGGCTAATTACAATCATATGATGGCAAACCGAATCGACGTCATTGAATTGGCATGTAAAGAATACTCGCAAGAAGTCTTAGGTTTTTCTGATTTGGTTGCATACGGTAATCCTTCTCCGGATTACGATCCAATTATTTCAAATTCTTCACCAACACTAACTCCTTTCGGGGATAGTGATTTTCT
>BQNB010168728.1:0-13857 GCA_026074375.1 Tanacetum coccineum
CTAAGAAGAATAAGCAATAAAACAGTAATGAATAATATGAATGACAAAATAGTTTACCAAACTTTCAGCCTCAATATAATACGAACACTCTTAATAGTGTTAGGGTTACAAAACCTTGAAGCTATGAATATAATGAATAATGTATGTTAAAGACGTATGAATGATCGATGCTCTAGGACCTCCTTTTATACACCAAGGAGTCCTAACTGGCTTGCAATAATTTCCTAAGTTATCATGATCTTCTAAACAAATAACTTATACGAATCTTTTACAAATATATCTCATAATTATCCCATAAGTAATCTTGATAAACAATCTTCGTCTTTATCCTCTTGACAGTAGAAACTCTTCTAGCAGTTGTAATCTAGCAGTTATAACTAGCAGCATTAACTTTTGTACCAACAGTACTAACTTAGCAGCAGCAACTTCAAGAAATCTTTTATTAGCTATTTTGTAGGGCGCGTCAGAGAGCTAGAGCATGCAAGAGCGCTAGAGCGACAAGATAGACCACCAGATACTGGCAGCAACTATTAGATTACTGTTATTTATTAGCTATTTTATATAGCCTGCTAAGCATTGAGTTAGTACTCAACTAGTAGGTTCGTTATAAAACTTATACTTCTTATGATATATTGTCAGAAATGACGTATTAAGTATCTGAACCTATTTATGTATGGTTATGATGTTGCTATCTATGATGTTGATTATTTATGCCATGGTTGATCTCATTTTTATCTATTCTCTGCGTGTTATGATCTCATTCTATATATTGTACTTATTGCGTGTCGTGATTATGTTTTGGATGAAATCTCATGTGTTATATTTTTTGTGTGAATTTAAAGAAAATGCCACTAAAGAAAAACAGTATGAGCACAGTCGTTATTGATCAGCTGATAGCCCAACGCGTGGCTGATGTATTGACAGAGTATAAGGCGAATTAGAACAGTGGAAATGGAAACGATAATGGAAATGGAAGCCACGATTCCAGAAGCGATGGTGGAAGGACATCGCACATTACTTGTGTGTGCACGTATAAGGTGTTCTTGAATTGTCAGCCACTAAATTTTAAGGGAACTGAAGGGGCTGTAGAATTAGCCCACTAGTTTGAAAAGATAGAATATGTGTTCCATATCAGTAATTGTATTATGGAATGCCAAGTGAAGTATGCCACTTGTACTTTGCTAGGTGGTGCACTAACATGGTAAAACTCCCATGTTAGGACTATTGGGCACGATGCTGCATATGGGATGCCATGGAAGACTTTGATAAAGATGATGACTGAAGCTTACTATCCGAGGAGTGAAATTAAGAAGCTAGAGACCGAGTTGTGGAACTTGATGGTGAAAGGTACTGATGTTGAGCGCTATACGCAACGATTTCAAGAATTGGTTTTATTATGTTCGATAATGGTTCCTGATGAATCTAATAAAGTGGAGAGGTATGTTGGAGGTCTTCCTGATAGTATTCACGAGAGTGTGATGGCATCTAATCCAAAAATACTTCAAGGAGTATTTGAGTTAGCAAGGAGTTTAATGGACCAGAAGGTTCTTGTCTATGATGCTAGGCAAGCTGACAATAAAAAGAGAATGGATAACAACCCAAGAAACAACCATGCTCAACAACCGCCTTACAAGAGGTACAATGTGGCTGGGCTTATACAGTTGGGCATGGTGAAAAGAGAGAGTAAGCTGGAACTCTACCTTTGTGCAACAAGTGCAAGTTTCACCATAATGGGCTGTGCACTGTAAAGTGTATGAACTGTATAAGAGTTGGTCATTTGGCCTGAGATTTTAGGAGTCCTGCTGTTGCTAACAATCAGATAGCCTCGGGAGCAATTCAATTAATGGTTACATGTTATGAATGTGGAAAGCAAGGGCACTACAAGAGTGATTGCCCAAAACAATAAAGAATCAAAACCGTGGGAATCAAACTGAGAACGGTGAAGCTCGTGGAAGGGCTTATACTTTGGAGGCGGTGAAGCCAACCCAGATTTGAATGTCATTACGGGTAAGTTCCTCCTCAATAACCGTTATGCTTCTATCTTATTTGATACCGGTGCCGATAGAAGTTTTGTGTCAACTATATTTAGCGCCTCTACTTTAGACAATAGTTATGACGTTGAATTAGCCGATGGAAAAATAATAGATGTCGATACCATAATACGAGGTTGTACTTTAAACTTTCTAAATCACCCATTCAACATCGATCTAATACCCATAGAACTTGGTAGTTTTGACGCTATTATTTGTATGGATTGGTTGTCAAAGTATCATGTCGTGATCTTTTGTAACGAGAAGATTGTTCGTATCCCCTATGGCAATGAAGTATTGATTGTTCGAGGTGATAAAAGTGATGGTAGGAGCGAGTCCAAATTGAATATTATATCGTGTACCAAGACCCATAAATACTTACAAAAAGGATGTCATGTCTTTTTATCACACATCACTGAGAAGAAGACTGAAGACAAGTTGGAAGAGAAGTGACTTGAAGATGTACCCATTGTGTGTGATTTCTCGAAAGTCTTTCCTGAAGACTTGCCTGGAGTCCCACCGACCCGAAAAGTGGAGTTTCAAATTGAATTGGTACCTCGTGCTGCACCCGTAGGACGGGCGCCTTATAAATTAGCTCCATTGGAAATGAAAGAATTGTCGAACCAATTGCAAGAGCTTTCCAAAAAAGGATTTATAAGACCGAGTTCCTCACCTTAAGGAGCTCCAGTTTTGTTTGTCAAGAAGAATGATGGATCTTTTCGGATGTGTATTGACTATAAAGAGCTGAATAAGCTAACAGTGAAGAACCGTTATCCATTTCTAAGGATCGATGATTTAATTGACCAACTGCAAGGGCCAAGTGTCTACTTGAAGATTGACCTGAGATCGGGTTACCATCAACTTAGGGTTCATGAAGAAGACATTCCGAAGACCACATTTAGGACTCGTTACGGTCATTACGAGTTCCAAGTTATGCCATTTGGTTTGACCAACACACCGACGGTATTCATGGACCTCATAAAGCGGGTGTATAAGCCATACTTGGACAAGTTTATGATTGTGTTCATCGATGATATTTTAATCTACTCCAAGAGCAAGCAAGAGCATTAAGAGCGCCTTAAGTTAATCTTAAAATTACTTAAGAAGGAGGAGTTGTACGCAAAATTTTCTAAGTGTAAATATTGGATTCCCAAAGTACAATTTATCCGTCGCGTGATTGATAGTCAAGGCATTTATGTGGACCGTACTAGAATAGAATCTATTAAAGATTGGGCATCACCTAAAACTCCAACGAAGATTCGTCAATTTTTATGTCTTGCCGGCTACTACCGAAGATTTATTAATGGTTTCTCAAAGATTGCTAAGTCGATAACCAAGCAGACTTAGAAGAGTGTGAATTTTGAATAAAGAGATAAGGAAGAAGCAGCATTTCAATTATTGAAGAAGAAATTGTGTAGCGCACCTAACTTGGCATTGCAAGAAGGAACGTAAAATTTTGTGGTGTATTGCGATGCTTCATATAAGGGTTTGGGTGCAATACTAATACAAAAGGAGAAGGTTATAGCTTACGCTTCTCGACAACTAAAGATTCATGAGAAGAATTATACAACTCATGACTTGGAGTTAAGAGCGGTAGTGTTCGCTCTAAAGATTTAGAGACACTACTTGTATGGCACAAAGTGTATCGTGTTCACTGATCATAAAAGCTTGCAACACATCCTTGATCAGAAGGAGTGAAACATGAGGCAACGTTGATGATTGGAGTTTCTTAGTGATTATGACTGCGAAATTTGTTATCGCTCGGGAAAGGAGAATGTAGTGGTATATGCTTTAAGCTGAAAAGAACGGATTAAGCCATTACGAGTTCGAGCCTTATTTATGACTATTGGTTTGAATCTTCCCGCTCAAATTTTGAACGCTCAAGCCAAGGCAATGAACAAAGAAAATGTCAAGGAAGAAAATCTTCATGGCGTAAACAAGGATTTCCCTGTCCCGATGGGACACTATGCATTGAGAAGCGAAGTTGGTTACCGCATTTTGGAGGATTAAGGGATTTGATTATGCATGAATTGCATAAGTCTAAGTATTCGATTCACCCTGGATCTGACAAGATGTACCATGACTTGAAGAAATTATATTGGTGGCCCAACATGAAATCAGAAGTTGCCACCTACATTAGCAAGTGTTTGACATGCTCGAAGGTCAAGGCTGAATACCAAAAACTATCTGGTTTGTTGGTATAACTTGAGATACCCCAATGTAAGTGGGAGAAAATCACCATGGATTTTATCACAAAGCTACCTAAGACATCAAGTGGTCACGATACCATTTGGGTGATTGTTGATCGTCTTACCAAGTCTGCTCACTTTCTGCTAATGAAAGAAACTGATACGATGGAGAGACTGACGAGGCTCTACTTGAAAGAAGTGGTTTCGAGGCATGGAGTGCCGCTCTCTATCATCTCTGACCGTAATAGCAAATTTACATCGCGTTTCTGGCAGTCGCTTTAGAAGGCTGTGGGTACTCGTTTGGATATGAGTACTGCTTACCATCCGCAGACGGATGACAAAGGATGAGACCATTCAAAACTCTGAAGTTTGTTTGCGCATGCTTAATATTTTGGTAATGGTTGGATAAGCATGGTACGTAGTGAGTTCTCATAACAACATCTAGTTTTCATACTAGCTTCAAGGTCGCACTGTTTGGAGGACTCTTTTATGTCGAAAGGTACGATCACCTGTCTGTATAGGACGAGGTTGCAGGCTAGCCGTCTCTATGGGCCAGTGATCAGTCATTAAAACGACGTGCAGTTTGTTCAAATAAAAACAGTTGATTCAAGCTGCTCGTGTTTGTCAAAAGTGTAACGCCGATATGAGGAGTAAACCGTCTAGTAATTGTCAAGTTGGGACATATGGTCGGGTTGATTGTCTCCATCTTGTTTTTTGGGGGTGAGCCGTGGGGGCAAACGTGTTTTGCGATAATCGTTGGTAGTATTTATATGTCATGTGATTGAGGAGTTGACAAAGGTGGTACCTTGGACTGAGATATACTCTAACTTCCTCATACTAAGGGTTGTGGGGAGGCTGTGCTGGCGGGATCGGGGACTTGGTGTTGTTGGGGTGGCCGGTGGAAGGCTCGCGTGGTTTGAGGGGGGAGGTGTGCGTTTGGGTGGTCTGGGGTACTGGGAGGGGTTGGTTGACTATGGTTGTGGTGGGTCCTTGTGGGGGGGGGGGGGAGGGGGGGGGGAGGGGGGGGGTGTGGGGAGGGGGGGGGGGGGGGGAGGGGGGGGAGGGGGGGGATGGGGGGGGGTGTGTTTGGGGGATGGGGGGGTGGGGGGGGGGGGGAGCGGGTGGGGGGGGGGGGGGGGGGGGGCTAGGGGGGTGGTGGGGCGTGGGGGGGGGGGGTGATGGGGAGGTGGGGGGGTGTAGGGGGGGGGGGAGGTTGGGGGGGGGGAGGGGAGTGGAGATGGATGGGGGGGGGGACTATAGTTGGGGGCGGTGGGGTAGGGCGGGGGGAGGGGGGGGGGCTCCGGGGGAGGGGAGGGTGGGGGGGGGGGGGGGGGGGGGTGGGGGAGGGGGGCGGGGGGGGAGGGGGAGGGCGGGGGGCGGGGGGGGGGGGGTGGCGGGGGGGGAGGGGCTAGGGGGGGGGGGGGGGAGGGGGATGGGGGGAGGGGGGAGGGGGGGGTGGGGTGGTGGTGGGGGGGGTATGGGGGGGGGGCGAGCCTGTGAGGGTGGGGGGCGGGGGTGGGGGGGGGTGGGGGGCGCGGGCGGGGGGGGGAGAGCCGGGGGGGGTGGGGGAGGGGGGGGGTGGCTGGGGGGGGGTGCGGGAGGGGGGGGGGGGCAGGGGTGGGGGGGACGGTCGGGGGGGGGGGGGATGGGGGGGGGGGGGCGGGGGGGGGGAGGGAGGGCCTGGGGGGGTGGAGGATTAGGGGGTGGGGGGGGGGGGGTGGGGGGGGGGGTGTGTGTGGGGGGGGGGGGGTGCGGTGGGTGTATGGGGTGTGGAGATCGTGGGTGGGAGGGCGGAGGGGGGGGCGGGGATGGGGGGTAGGGGGGGGGCGGGGGAGAGGCGAGAGGAAGGGGTAGGTTGGGGGGGATGGCGGTGGGGAGGGGGGGGGTGGGGCGGTGGGTAGGGGGGGGGGGGGTGGGGGGGGCGGGGAGGGGAGGGTGGGGGGGGGGGGGTGGGGGGTGGGAGTGGGGAGGAGGGGGGGTGGGGGTGGGGGGTGGGGGGGGGGGGGGAGGTGGGGGGGGTTGGGGGGGGGAGGGGGGGGCGTGAGATGGGGTGGGAGGGTGTAGAGGGTGGGCACATAGGCGAGGGGCTCTTTGAAGTGAGGGGTGGGGCGAGGAGCGTGTGTGAGTAGGTGTTGTATGGCCTTGCGGGAGGAGAGGGGAGTAGGGATCTGGTGGCGGGGTGAGGTGAGGGAAAGGTGGTTACATTTTAAAAGAGACAGCTGTAGGAGGGTGGAGGGGGTGAGGAGGGGGGGGAATTGCTGAGATCTCATGTGGGGTGACAGGGGAAGATCTGGGGGAAAGGGGAGGGGGGAAGGGGGGGAGATTGGGGGGGGGGAGGGGGGGTGGGAAGTGAGGTGGGAAAGGGGGGAGGGAAGGGGGGGGAAAGGTGGTGAGGCGAGGCGAGGGGTGGGGGGGGGGGGTGAAGCGGGGACGGGATGTAGACGGGCGGGTGGTGGGAATGGGTGGGCGAGGCGGGAAGTGGGGGGCGGCGAAGGGGGGGAGAATAAAAAGGGGGCAGGGGGGGTTGGACAGATCTGGTGGGCGGAGAGCGTGAGGGCGTTTGGGCATGGGAAGGGGAAGGGATGGGCGAGAAGTGAAGGGGGGGGCGGATAGGTGGGGGTGGGGATGGGGTAGGGGGGCGAGGGAGGCGGGGGGGGGGAAGGGGTGTGTGGCAGGGGGATTTGTGGAAGGAGGCGGGGTGTGGGAGGTGATAAGGATGGGGGTGGTATTGGCGGCGGGAGAGCGGGCCAGGCGGGGTGTGGATTATCGTGAGGAAAGTAATGGGTGGAATTAGGGCAGGGTATCGAGAGGGGGGAGGAGGGAGTTGAGATGGGAAGGGGCAAGGGGAAACGGTTGTGAGGGGGGGGTGGGGGGGGGGGCTATTGAGGAGTAGGGGGGGGGGCCCGTACGGTAGCGGGGATATTAGGGGGGGGTCTTGCTTGAAGAGGCGGGAGCGGAGAGGCGGGGTGGGAGCTGGAGACATTGAGGGGGGGCGGGGGGAGGTTACAGGTGGGGGATGAGAGGATGGGGAGTGGGGTGGGGGGGGGGGGGATGGGGTGGAGGGGGGGAGGGGGGGGGGGGGGGGGGGTATGCTGGAGGGGGGTAGGGGAGGGGGGGGGAGGGGGGGGGGGGGGGGTGTGTTTAGGGGGGGTGGGTAATTGGGTGGTGAGGGGGGTGGGGTGGGGGGAAGGGTAGGGGGTGGGAAAGCAGGGGGGGCGGGGGCGGGGGGGGGGGGAGGGGGGGGGGGGGGGGAGGGGGTGGTGGGGGGCGGGAGGAGCGGGAGGGGGGGGAGGTTAGGGTATGTGGGGGGTGGGAGGGGGGGGCGGGGTAGTGGGTGAGGTGAGAGGGGGGGGCGGAGGGGGGGGTGGGTGTGGGCAGGGGGGAGAGCTGAGGGATGGGGGGGGAGGCGCGTGAGCGAGTGGGGGCGGGAGGGATGATAGGTGGGGGGGGGGGTGGGAGGTGGGGGGGGGGGGGGGGAGGGGGCTGGAAGGGGGGTAGGGGGGGGGAGGGGTGGGGCGGGGGGGGAGATGGGAGGGGTGGGGATGGGTGGGGGGGGGGAGGATTAGGGGGGGGGGGGGGGGGGGGTGGGTGCGGGGGGGGGGGGGGGACGGGGATGGGAGGGGAGGTGGAGGGGTGGGGGGGGAGGGGAGAGGGGTCAGGGTGTGGGGTGGGGGGAGCGGGGGGGGGGGGGGGGAGGCGAGGGGGCAGTGGGGGGGCGGGGGATGGGCGGCAGTGAAGGGTGGTGGGGGGGTGGCGGGGGGTGCGGGGGTATTGGAGGTCTCGGGTTCGGGTGAGTGGGGGGGCGGGGGGGAGTGTTTTTGGCGTTTTGATTTCTTGCATGTTTTTTTCTATTTTTTTTTTTTGATTTTTTTTTTGTTTTTTTTTTTTTTTTTCTTTTTTTTTTCTTTTTTTTTTGTTGTTTTTTTTTTTTTTTTTTTTTTTTTGGACCTTTCAAGGTATTAGGAAAAGTTAGAACCATTGCTTATAGACTCGAACTTCCTCAATAATTAATCAGGGTTGATAGCACGTTTCACGTGTCCAATTTAAAGAAGTGTTTGTCTGATGAATCACTCGTGATTTCGTTGGATGAGATCCAAATTGATGACAAGCTACATTTCGTTGAAGAACCCGTGGAGATTATGGACAAAGAGGTCAAGCAGTTAAAGCAAAGCCGCATTCCTATAGTCAACGTTCGATGCAACTCTAGTAGAGGTCCTGAGTTCACGTGGGAACGTGAAGACCAATTTTGAAACAAGTATCCGCACCTCTTCAGCAACACCACTCCGGAAGGCAACTCAAACTGAATTTCAGGATGAAATTCTTTTAACACGGGGAGACTGTGACAATCTACATTTTCATGTCATTTTACGTCAATAAACTCAAAACTATTTACTTTGAACCTTACGTGTTTAAATTTAATTATAACCGTTAAGTTAAATCGCGTAAACTGAAAATCAACATTTAACGTAAACCGTCATTAAACTAACATAAGTTTACGTTAATTATGTGTCATATAATTATTGCGAAGATAATTTATAACTTTTCATATTTTATTTTTATACTTTACGTAAAATGCTTACGTTTCGTATTATGAGCTTTCATGCATGCATGTAAACTATACCACCTTTACCAATACCCACAATACTTATACATTATCAAAAATTAATTATTTCCCTCCCCCAATCTTACTCATATGGACCAGCCCCATGTGTAGAATACACAAAATACTACACAATCTATATTACACAAGATATTACTAGCTAATATAAATCACTACCCGCTCTTGCCAACTCTCTTACACACAAGTCTTACAACAAGCTACACCCCATCTTTTTCTTACACAAGCCACGCCCCCTACTTACTTGAGTGATTAGGTTGCCTTTGTCATAGATATTTTCTAAATAAGAGTACATGCAACTAGCTTTCTCATAATCTCTTATCACTTGCAAAACTCAACATATTCTCCCTTTTTCTCCTTCCATAGCCACAACATAACATAACAATTTTAAGGTTTCTTTGTATTCTATTTTCTTGATAATTCAAGCATATAAGAGTAATCAAGGTTCATTTTTAAGGTGTTCTAAGGTGATTTCAAGGTTGGGTTTCAAGATTAAGTTAGGGTTTCATCACTACTAAGTTAGGTTTTATACAAGTTTTTGGGTTATAATCAAAACCTAACTACACTTTTGATTCTTTATGCATCAAGATTATACATTTTCTTTCAAAACAAACATCACCCATATGATCGTGTTATCATTTTTATAAAGTTAACTAGTAGTTTTTAGTGATTAAAATGTATCATTTATGTTCTTGCAATATTATTGTGTTTATAGAATTGTTGGAAGTAAATTAGTGATTTTATATGTTAGCTAGTGATATTAGTAAAGTTGTATTTATTGGTGAAGGGTTTAAGTTAGTTATGAGGTAGATTTGTTGTTTGAAGTAGTAGTGAACGGATATAGGTTAGATTAGGCCTTTGGGGAAGTTGTGGATTGTTATTTTGGTACATTTTGGGAAATTATATAAGTTGTCCCAAACAGCCCCTACGTTACACGTCAGGTAAAAATGTTTTGGGTTGTTAAAACTCTAATATTATGATAGTAGATGTCATTACAAAAATTTTGATATAAAGAACACTAAAATCGGGCTTAAAACGAGCAAGTTATGGTCAAATGAAGTTTGGGATCACTTTTCGGCAAAACTGTTTCGGGTACATTCTAAGCAGTTTCTAAATCGTGTGTTTTGACCCCTTTCGGGTCCGAGTCGGCTAAAGTGTATAAAAGAAAACTTGTCCGGAATGAGTTTTCGCTTAAATGAGGAAAATTTCTTTTGTCATGAAAGTCAATAACGAAGGAGCTACACTCCGTAAAAGTTGGACTATTTTTCGGAAAATGTAATAAATTTTCTGCACACTTTTTGGGTTAATATAGTTGCCCCTTATTAATATAAAATGAAAGAAGAAGTTCGGGAAACCGTCAGGCCCTACTCAAACTAGAGTATAGGAGATTACAAAGTGTTTATTATAGAATGAGTAGCTTTGCTTGATCTCTTGTGCTCTTCTAGTCTTCTGAAATCGACTTTTGTGGTTAAGGTATCAAAAATATGATCAAGCACACTGAAAATCCGTTTTTAGGTTTTCTATTTATAGGGTCTGGAATTTGGTCGATACGGCGTGTTTTCGAATGTTTTCGGGCCCATTTGAGCTATAAAAACCTTAGTGAATAATAGTGTATTACCAATAAATTATTAAGACGCGTTAGAAACATTATAAAAACGATATTAATTAAGCATTAGGGATTTACTAAAAATAGAAAGGTTATGTTGGCGTAAAGTATATAATTTGTGAAATCATGTTTTGACTAACTAATTTATGAAACAAGCATATGCGGGTGATGTTGACTTTCTAAAAATAGTTTGTGCATCGTATCATTCTATTTTCGCTTGCATTATTCAAAATCGACCTATAATTAAATAGGTTGCATACCGGACATTTTGTGATGACTTTCCTTGTTGATTTCCTAAAATCAATACTTTTCACTAGAGGTGAGTTTATAGCCCCGCTTTACTTGATTATCACTATTTTACAAATCTCGGGGTGAGATACATGACTTGTTTTACATTTGGACGCAAGTACTCTTTTAAACGATTACGGATTTGCCTAAGTAGTGATAACCCATTATGCCCACTATCATGAACTGTTAATTACTTTGTGTAAGCGTGTGTGTTATAAATAGATCTATTTGGGATTGACATCTCCGTTTGGGTAAGTAGCGCTTACCAGTTTCGGAGGACCGAACTAACGAACGTATACTATTTCAGACTTTGGATGTTGCGGGTTGAACATCTACACGGGCACATTCTTTGCATTAATTTGCACACATACTTTGTTGTAGCTTCAGTGTCATGAGCTTAGTGATATCATAATTACATTTTTTGATATTGTATGTGTTACATTTATCTTACACTTTGGAAATCTTACGGTCGAATATTTATACTTACATAAACCTATGAACTTGCCAACTTTATGTTGACACTTTTAAGCATGTATTTCTCAGGTCAGTAACTGCATGCTACATGGATAGCGTTTTGGAGCATCATATTTGAGTCGCAATTTGTGGTCTCATCGCACGGAAGATTTATTGCATTACTATTAGACGTTTGGTTATGTACTAAAATCTTTAGGTTTTTATATTAGTGAACTCTTGAAACATGGTGCTTTTGTTAAACATTGAAATGAAATCAAACATTATCTTTTAAACAACTCATATAGAGGTCATTCTTTATCTATCTGTGCTATTGTATTATGAAGTAACTCCCCGGTCACTATTCCGCTGCCACATATTTTGGGGGTGTTACACATGATAACTATTATTATAGAAAAACTCAACTAAAGGAAGATGAGCATCCCAGTTTCCTCCAAAGTCGATAACACACGCTCTAAGCATATCTTCCAATGTCTCGATAATACGCTCACTCCGACCGTCAATTTGAGGATGATAAGCCGAACTCATGTCCAACTGTGTTCCTAGTGCCTTCTGCAGTGTTTGACAGAATCGTGACGTGAACCAACTGTCACGATCTGATATGATAGACACATGCACACCGTGCCTTGCTACAATCTCGTTGATGTAAATTATGTTGGAAATCATGGTCTAAAATCCTAATATTACTTTAATATTAAATGAGCTACGCAGCGGATACAAATCACATATAGCACACTGATTAGGTGTCATTTTATACACTTTTTCGGGGCCATTTAACCCCCTAAACCATGCAAATATGCCTAGATTATGTGATTAATCGTTTGTTTTTAGGTTTTTAGCACTTGGATGGCATTTGGAGAAAATACACGTGACTTGGGCTCATTTGGAGAAGAAACGGTGTTAGCCTCAAATTATATTATCAATCTCGGTCTTTATCTCACTTATGTTGGAATAGGCTAGAAGGGTAAACGGGCTCGTGAACATAATCTAATCTTGTACTAGTTCCGGACTAAGGTCCATTGTAATCCCGAGCCCGGCCTAAAACATTAAACCACGGCCCAACAAGCCTTACAAGGCCGGCCCATTAAGTGGTATAAATACCCCTCTCCATGTGTGGAGAGGGTGTTGGTCTCATTTGTTTCACACACTTGTATGAATTAACCATCTCATTTTCCTCTCTACTTTCTCTCTTTACATCTCTCTACTCTTCTTCATTTTTTCTCTTATCTATTTTTCTTGGTTCAAATGGTGAAGTGAAAGTGATCTTGGTTCATTACATTTGGTAACACTCGCCTCGGGTGGGTCTAGTGGTCTAAGTTGTGGTTATTAGAGCTTGTTGATTCGGCTTATCTTCGTGTCTATATAAGTTTTTTTTCTTAAGTGTGAAATTTTATTATCATTCGGCTTATTTGTTTTTCACTCTTATAAACTATATGGGCTACTCGTGTTGTGGGCTTAGGAATTTGTATCTAAGAGGGTGTTTGGGAGTGCGTTATAAAAGAGATTATCTGATTATTCAGGTTTTGAAACGCAATAAGCTACTTCATAGTGTTTGGCAAACTTGAACTCAAAATCACTTTTCTGCGTTTGGAACCTCTCAAAACGTCGTTTTGCAAAAGCATGTATGGACATGCTTTTTGAAGACGCTGGTATCTTTAAAGTGGACTACACAGCCCCAGAATAACATCATCTTGCTTCAACCAAAATTCAAGGCTAACAAAAAATTGTGACAAGAAAAATAACATGCTTACATTAATAACTTTCAATCTACAGAAAATCACTATAATTTTTTTTCTAAAGCTCAGAAATGACTCCATCCGTGACTCGCATTACTGAGAAGACATGAAATTTCTAGAGTTTTTAAATATTAATAAAAATAAATGGGTTTCTCACTATCTCTTGAAATGAAATGAAAAGAGGTAGATGATGATGAATGTGTGGACAAAAGAGAAAGACAGGTGTATAAAATGAAAAAAAGG
This sequence comes from Tanacetum coccineum, assembly GCA_026074375.1. Classification (NCBI taxonomy): domain Eukaryota; kingdom Viridiplantae; phylum Streptophyta; class Magnoliopsida; order Asterales; family Asteraceae; genus Tanacetum; species Tanacetum coccineum. The sequence goes on from BQNB010168728.1 coordinate 13,182, forward strand.
GTTAGGTGTTATACACTTTTATAATATATAAAATGGAATATAAAGGTATAATAGATTTTGACTAATCGTATAAAGCAAAACTGAAAAATGTTAGTGTTAATTTTTTGTTAATGTATAAAATATATGAATGTCTCTTTTGGTCATTTTACATGATTAACTCACAAAATAATTTGTTTTGCTAAACACTTAAAAAATTGATTATCTGATTATTGCGATATCAAATAACATAATCAAATCCAAACACTATATTTTAAAATCACGTTTTGCAACAGCTGATTATCTGATTATCCGTTTTCAAAACGCATAATCTATTTTCAATAAGCAATCCCAAACACCCCCTAAATTTTCAAAAATAAAAGTCATTAGTTTTTGTTTAACCAGTTGGGGTGCGTTTCTGTGTTGTCAAAGAAAAATGAAACAATATTTCCTTTAGAGCTTGTAGCTTATTTTCACGTTCAAAGTCTTCATTTTCAAAGCTTATTTTGCGGTTAACAGCTTATTTATTGCTTACTTTCGTGACTTTCTGTGGTGAAAAGTGACTTATTTGCTAGTTCTTATAGCTTATCAAAACCAGCTTATACTTTAAGCTTATGTTGGGTTTTACGATCTAATTAACCATATTAATTAACACGAGTACGCAGCGGAAAACATAAACACGTATAGAATATGTAATTAA
>BQNB010168729.1:0-13857 GCA_026074375.1 Tanacetum coccineum
GTTCTCCGTTATTGCTCGCTATTTGCTATCTAGTTTTTAAATAGTTTATTTTTATTAAATTTTTTGTTTAAAACCAAAAACAAAAATATTCGATATTCAAGCATCAAACAAAACACTTTCGTGGATTTCAAATTCATCTCTCGTCGGGATACGACATCCGGGAGATGAAATATTGTTTATCCACAAGCAATTTTTATATCAAATGGGATACTCTCTATACTATTACTAATTTGGTATTTTAGGATATATATATTTTTATATGTAGACTATTTTTATCGAATCATACCTCAGCCAAGTGGTCTGTATCAGAATTAGTTTCGACTATAGCACTATCAGTGTCCGAAACAGCCTCATTTTTATTATCTACACATGACCTGGAACCCGAACTAACATCCAATACTTCATCCTCATTACTATTGGATGTCCTTTCTATGGAAACCAAACTAGCATTCATTGCTTCACCCTCAATAACTGTTCCCACTACTATTGTCTACATCTCTCTTTTCTTTATCTACATCTCTCTTTCTTTTGTTTACATCTCTCTTTCCTTGGTCTTCGTCTTTCTTTCTTGAAGTGATCTTTCATCAAGTAGCTTCTCATTGTGATCCACATCACAAATAAACATAAATCTAAATGTTTGAGCCTTCATTCTAGTGGATTCTTTAAAATCCTCTCTTAAGTGTTGAAAATCTAAAGAATTCAATAATTATGAATCTAAGAACCTTTCAAACTGTTATTTGAGCACTTTAAATTCTGCCTTGAAGTCACTTTCATGAAGTTTTTCTTTGTTAAGTTTCTTTCTTAGTAGATCCATGTTGTGGAAAAAATTATCTTTGAAAGTCCAAAACTCATCTCTAAAGAATAACTTAAATGTCTGTTCAAACACTATCGCGTAAGATACGAATGGTAACCCTGTGTATGAAATAGCCTCAAAGTTTGACTTAAGTGCCCTAAGATGTTCCATGGAACTCTTTTTCATTATCCTCTCTCTCATTTGCATTTATTTCATATCTCTCATATGTAGCCATTTCTTGTATCTCTCTCTCTCTCTCTCTCTCTCTCTCTCTCTCTCTCTCTCTCTCTCTCTCTCTCTCCGTTGAACCCGAGCACGAAGGTATCATATCACTTGATTCCATTGGTTTAGGTGTTATATTTTGAAACTTGATGTGGATCTTTGATGACTAATGGAGTATGTGTTTTTGATGATTCAGTGAAATGTATGTTGAAAATCTTTGTTTTTGGTTTTTTGCGAAATTCTCTATTTACCCCAAAAAAAATTGTTAGCCTTAAAATATAAAGACTTATACAAAATTACATTAGTTTATTATAGCTGTGTCGAATAAGGATTAGAAACGTTAAGGTAGTATAGTTAGGCGACAGAAAGGCTATATATATGCCCTCCTTACTTCCAACGAGGGGTGAGGATAATCATTTATATCTCATAAGTGTGTGTGTTTTCTCCTCCTCTCTAGAAACACACATACTCTTCTCTTTCTCTCTCTAATCTAGTAAATGTTAACTTATTACTTGTATCCTTCCTGACCTCCGGATCTTGTTATGGTTATGAATCTTTATGGTTAACAATTGGTATCAGAGACCAGGAGCATTTTGTGTTTGTGGTTTGCTTATTGGAGGTGTTTACGTGGCTTATTTCAGCTTTTTGTGGCTTATTTTATAAGCAAAAGCCACAGATTGGTTTGGTTTGGTTTTTGCTTATTTGGTACAAAAGCTTGAAACTTTCTATCTTTTTAATGTTTCTAGCTTTTTGTTACTTGGATTTCATAGCTTATTCAGAAATTAAACAATTTTTAAAGCTTATTTGAAGCTTTTGGTTCGTGACTCATTATAAACGGGTGTTTGGTTTTTGTTATTTTATCAAAAAGCTTCGTGTTTTTGATTGTTTGCTTATATGGATCTATTTCGGGGCTTATAGGGTGCTTATACAGTTTATTTTTGATCTTAAAATTTGGGTTTTAGTATGAATTTTACGAAATAAGCATTCCTCTTGAAGACTGCAAAATATGTATGAAGCCCGCGGAATATGTTTGAAGGTTGCGATTTATGCAGGAAGTTCATTATGCGAAATATGTAATGTCTTTATTCTGCGATTTATGTAAACATGGGTTCTCAATCTGTGAAATATGACATTTTGGGAAACAAAACTCTGCTCAAATTTACTTCATCCTGTGGAATATGTCAAAGTTTAATACTGCGGAATATGACAAAGTTTAATCTTGCGGAATAAGTAATTTTTTTATCCTGCAGAATATGTCATTTCCTTTATTTTACGAAATATATTTCTGGGTTAATCCTGCAAAATATGTTTCTATATCTTGCAGAATAAGCAACCAACCTTAATCTTGCGAAATAAGTACATCAAAGCCTTATTATGCGAAATATGCATAGGTTTAAGGAAAATCCATGTTTTGAAACCTTAATTTCCTAAAAATAAAGACAATCAAAAGATGATAATCAAGAAAATCAAAACAAGCACACCAAAGCAAACACAACACTTATTGCTAAAACAATCCTATATTAAAGATTCACTCAAACATCAAAACGGTTATAGATTTGGATTCTGAATGACAAGTGATCACAAAGTTGATTTTGTATCCCTTATTTGAGACTGAAGTGGGTTTCACAAAGGCGTCTACTTATTTCATCATCGAGACTTCCTTTTACTTTCTACCCCTTTTCTTCAAACCCAATCTATCGATTGATAACTTGCTTAAGCACAAAAGGAATATGATTAAGACTTGGATTATCTAGTTATACCTGATGTAAGGAGTTACATTGTAGTACTCACGGGTTATAGCTATCACTTTAAAGAGTTACATTGTAGTGCTCAGTGTCACACGCAACTGAAGATGTGGATAGTTTCAAGAGGTGTGGTAGTTCTTATACTTTTGATGTTGGGTATAGGGTACTTAGAGATTTAATCTTGCACCGTTCTTTAATCAAAAATAGTGGAAGCTTAAGCAACAAATTTAAGGGATTTTACTTCAGTTTCAAGTTTGGTATATCAGGTTTACTTCATCAAGTGGTCACAGCAATAGCCGACATAATACGAGGTTGGTAAGTTAGCTAGAGAGTTTAAAGGTTAAGATGTGATAAACAATTCTCACGGGATATTTGATGCTACATAATGTCAACGGTACTTCACAGTCTAAGAAAAATGTTTCAAAGTTCTTCAATGTCTTTCATAACTTTTCAAGATTGATGCTTATGACAAGAACTTCTTGAGTATATGGTCGTACACGTCAATGATGCTTTCGAGGGTTTGAAATCATCATGGGGGAAAATGTGTACTTTGATGTTATCAGGTCAACTTCCAGGGGGAAGTTGTGTATACTACTTTACTTAGCATGGTTTGTGAAGTATTCTGCAAACGTGAGAAGAATTGTTGTTGATTTCTCGCATGTACCCTCGAACGGATATTCACAAAGACCAAATGTCATAATACAGTATAGAAGCAGTATTAGTTGGTGTGGTTTGTTGCTTCTTATATAAAATTCCATTGTGCACTTCAAATGTTAATGTTAGAAGATTGTTCGAGCTACATCAATGTTTCAGAATCTACTTAAGATATGGATGTTGGTTTGGGGGGAAGCTAATTCAAAAACTTCACCAAAAAGAGTCTATAAAGAAAGCTTTTCAAGACATGCTGCATGAATTGGGGAGAAGTTAATCCAACTCATGCAAACTACAATGGTTCCAGAACAAGTAAAGACACAGAAGATCCAAGCTAGAGTACAAGTATCAAGACTAGAAGACAAAGACGTCATCTTCAGCATTAGAAGCGCTTTGGAAGACTTTATTATGTTGTATTTTCTACTTGTTATGAACATTGTAAGTAATTCCGTATGTCTACATATTGGGGGAAGATTGTTATCCTTAAAATATAAAGACTTATACGGAATTACATTAGTTTATTATAGCCGTGTCAATAAGGACTACAAACGTTAAGCTAGTATAGTTAGGCGACACAAAGGCTATATATATCCCCTCCTTACTTCCAAGGAAGGGTGAGGATAATCATTTGTATCTCATAAGTGTGTATGTTTTCTCCTCCCTCTCTCTAGAAACACACACACTTTTCCCTTTCTCTCTCTAATCTAATAAATGGCAACTTATTACTTTTATCCTCCCCGGCCTCCAGATCTTGTTATGGTTATGAATTTTATGGTTAACAAAAAATTTAAAAAATTTCTTTTATCAAGATATCACCATAAAACTCATTTCTAAGTTTGCTCAAGAATTTTGCGTTTGAAATTTTTAGCGCCAAAATGGACAATAAAAATTCAAATTTGACAAAAAAATTGAATTTTGAGCCAAAATTTTCACCCATATACGAAAATTTAAATTTGACGTAAAAATCAGAAGTTTATTCTACCTCAAAATTGAATTTTACTCAAATTAATTTTTTTAGACCTTTAAGAAGATTCTTGGTGATTAAACTGAAGGTGAAACCAAAAGTTAAAACTCGTAAGATATTGCTTGTTTCAAACTTGTAAAATGTTTCTTGTTTCAAACTCGTAAGATGTTGTGAGTTTTAAAACTCGTAAGATGTTGCGAGTTTTAAAACTCGTAAGATGTTGCGAGTTTTACGACTCGTAAGATGTTGCGAGTTTTAAAACTCGTAAGGTGTTGCGAGTTTTAAAACCTGAAGATGTTGTGAGTTTCAAAACTTGGAACTTGTTCAAAATAGTCAAAACTCGTAATGGTCAAATTGGTCAAAACTTGTAATGGTCAGACTTGGTCAAAACTCAGAACTAAAGCTTGTGACTTTCTAAAACTTACAAATTTTAAAAAGTTTGTGAGTTTAAAAACTTATGAATTTTACAAAACTTGCGAGTTTCTGGTCGGAGGTAGACCGGCCACAATACTTGCAAATTTTACCCTAGCGAGTTTACAACCTTAAGAGTTTTCAAAACTTGTGAATTTTAGACCTTAAGAGTTTTGGTTGCGAATTTCAAACCTTAAGAGTTTTGGTTGCAAAATTTATGTCCTAAATGCTTGCTCCATTATAGTTGTACTTTCTTGCGAAATTCAAAAACTTGCTAGTTTTGCTTAAGAGTTTCAATACTGATTTCAAAACTCAACCTTAAGAGTTTCTAAAAAATGAACAAAAACTCAAATTTTGATGTTTTTAACCCAATTTTTTTCCTGATATATCTTTACTTAAACACATAATAAATCATAACAATAACAACTTTTATGAATTTATTCGTAAAAACTCAAGTTTTAAAAAAGAGGTTTTTGATTGTACTTTTACACACTTATTTGATAGAAACTCACATTTTGATCACATTTTGAACACGAATAACTCCATAAATCATTCGCAACCCTGATACCAATTGTAGGATCCCAAATATCAAGCTTCTACACACGAAATACACAAATCCTATAGAGAGAAATACATAGAGATAATGTAGAGAGAAGGATTAGAGTTGGTGCTTATAGAGAGAGAAATAGATGCTTATCATGAGAAGGCACACTTCATCTAGTGAGGTCAAGGGAGTATTTATACTTATTCCATATGTGAGATTGTGGCTCATGTCGACTAGATTGGGTCTCGTGACTACAAGTCAGTCACAAGACATTCACTTATCTAATACATATGTAACATAAACTTCTTTCCAAACGCTAAACTATCATGTGGAATCGTAGAGGGGGGGTAAATATGTTTCCTTTATAAACATAAAACTTTTGTATCAAACAACCAATCAAGTTTATACTACAATAACTATACTAAAGAATATCAAACAAAGCATATCATCACAACACAATATATAACACAAACATAGATGTAATGCGAATATAAATATAAAGCGATAAAGGAGAATATAAATGTAAAGCGATAAATAAAAGAAAGCACAAACCAGACACGATGATTTATAGTGGTTCGGCTATGAAGTTCCTCTTCACCCTAGTTCACTCCTCGAGTACCCAACTCGAGAGTTACTTCACTAAATCAACAAGCTCCTTTTAGGCGGAGAAAACCATACAACGTTGCTTACCCTTTATCTGGTACTAAGCTAAATACCGAGTCCTACCTCGAGGTAGAACCAACCTAACATCGCTTACACTTTATCCGGTACTAAGCTAAATACCGAGTCCTTCTTTGAGTGCAACCAAATCCGTTATGTTTTATGACCTAACATAACAAACCTTATGTTTGATGGCCTAAACACATAAACCACCTAACATCTAGTTTGTTGTACAATGATTGATACACAAATGTATATAATGATGATCATCTAGTTTGTTATAAGTACATTAAGGATCTAAGCTTGTTACGGATAAGATTTTATAAGTACATCTAGTTTGTTATAAGTACATTAAGGATCTAAGCTTGATTGAATGGAGGATCATGTAGAATCATGCTTGCAACAAATGAAAGTTAGAAGCATTATGATCAAGGGTTATTGGGGTTTTAATGATATGATTAATTATGTTTTTACATTATAAAAACTTGTTTATAATGATCCTAAATGTGTGAAATAATGTGGAAGAAAGGTTGTGAAAAGCTTGGGTCAAAAACTAAGCAAATTGGTGGTATTTATAAAAAACCCAAAACTTGGCCGTCAAGGTGCTACGAATCCAGGGATGGTGGATCCGTCTGCCTATTTAGGTGGATCCGTGGGTCGCACAGGCTAATTTCAAAATTGTTAAAAATATTTTTAAATCTTTTACTTAAATCCTTAATGTACTTATAAAATCTGATTAGATTTTGTTCTAGAAGGAAAATCAAGCTTGACATTGAAATGGTAAGATTTGCTAGATATGAAAAGATCTTGTAAGATTTGTTTCCAAAAAAGGTTAAACAAGAATAATTAGTTTTATCTTTATTCCCTAATTATTTTGTCATATTATCTAATATGGCTAGACATGTTTTGATCTTCCAAGATTGTTTCCTAAAATAGAAGATTTGTTCTAGTTAGTTAAGTAATTAAGTTTTGTCTTATTCTCTAATGTGATTAGTTATTTGTTAATCATTTTCAATGGTTTGTTAAATGGGTTGATCATAATGCAACTTAACAAACATATTCATACCTTTTGTTGAAGCATGAGTAGACTCGTGATGTCGAGAGGTGTTGATGAATGTATGCGTTGATGAGTTGTGATCATACATAACTTGCACATTTTATGTTATGTATTACAAGTTACTTGTTTGTCATTATTAAAACCAAAGGACTTGTTTAGTTTAAATATCGTAATATTTGCACTAACAATCTCCCCCTTTTTGATGATGACAAATATGTAAACTTGTTGCATAGTAAAATTTTAAAAGTTACTCGTTTACACTTCCTTCTCTCCCTTTTGTCGAAACAAAAAGGTGTATGCTCCAATCCTTTGATCCTTCTTCGTTAACACTCTTCCATCCTTATTGCCAAAAATGGCGTGTCCTTGGAGTTAAACTTTGTTTCTCCTCAGAAAGGCGAGCTTGCATCATCCCTGGTGAAGTTATATTTCAACCTTCATTTTCTAAGTAACTTTGAGCTATCTACATCCATGCCCTCAAGCTCCCCCTAACTTTGAGCTATCTTAAATTTCTTACAAAGACTTAACCTACATCAAGGGTTAGTTTTGTGCAACATAATATATATATATATATATATATATATATATATATATATATATTATTACTATATATTATATATTAATATATTATATATATCGTGAAGCAATATGAGAAATATATGATAAATGCGTGTATGCTTCTTCTTGACGAATGCTCCCCCTTATTTGAGGCATCAAGGTATTATCAAAAACCTACAAAAAATGTTAGTGCGAAACTAGATACTCCGTTGGACGAGTATGTGCAACTAAATGTATACAAGATGCACTCTCTAAGTTCTTGTCGGAAGCTCCCCCTTGTTTGAGACACCAAGAAATTGAGTTATGGAAATGTACTACAAAACAAAGTTAGTAGATAAGCGCACATATACATAATAATGGTGGTAGTTATGTATGTAACAAAAACTAGATATATGAGAATAGTATTTTGATCCTAAGGTTTAAGATAATGTTTTAGGGAGCAAGTAGTCATAAAACTATAGGTAAAGTAAGTGATACAAGTTAAAAATCAAGAAATTCTATAGTTGTGTTAGATTTATCTAATATAACTAATCCTTATACAAGCTTAAGGAATTCGATCTATTAAAGTGGGACCAACAACCCTCAAAAATAGGCAAAACCCAGTTTTGTAGCCATAATTCAAAGCACTTAGCATGTAAACACTTAAATCATGAACAATAGCAAGTAAGGGTCCAAAAAGGATAACATACCAAGTCATAAAGATGTTGAGCATAATGATAGCAAGTGTCAAAAATAATAATCTCACTTAGTAAGATAGCAAAATTATTAATTATGATATCAAAAGTACATATAGTAAAAATACATATAGTAATAGAAATCATAAAAGAGATCATGATAGCAAAAATACATATAGTAATATACTATCGAGGAACATGATATGCATGTCTTAGGTATGAGTACTCTAAAGTATGACACATTCAAGAAATGTGGAAACTAGACACATGCAATCCTATTAAAGAAACCTAGATAAAAAGAACCAAGGCACATGCTCGATGACTAAGACTCAATTGACACCAAATTTATCCAACCAATCACACAACTTTTATAAACAATAACATAATTTATTTATAGTTTGACACACCATTGTTCTGAGAACAAATTCGTCCAAGATGTCATTTGGATAAGGAGTTATCTTGTTTTAGAATGACATGCTCCTTAAGAAATCATTATCTACCAAAGATGATGATTTGAGTTTGGATAGACTTTCGTCAAGGGTTATGAGAGATTCCTAAATCCTCAAGGTTTCTTTGTTAAGCATTATGTATGCTTTTCATGTGTGGGGTTCTAGGAAATCATTGTTGTAAGACTTTTGGTCGAACTAAATGTTGATGATAAGGGTGATATGGAAAAACATGATTTGAATACGTAGTGTGTTTAATTTGTTGAGAAGACATATTCTAAGTTTGTTCTTAGAAGAAAAATAATAATAATAAAAAAATAAAAATTATGACATGTAAAAATAAGTTGATGTCAATAATATTTTAATACGTGATGTCAAAATATATACTCAAAAGTAGTTATATTATGACAAGAATAAATATAGTAAAAAATGATATGCACCTAGATGTAAATAAAAATAATTCTATATAATGGAAAGTGGGAAAGGATGAGCGAGAACGAAGAGGAAAGGTATTGAGCTAAGATTTGCAAAGGCGTTTTAGAATAATATATCTTTTGCACTGATAATGACAAGAGTGATTGGGTTGCATGTGATCCTAGTGTAACAAGTGCATTGTTGGTTTGTCAATGTTGATGAACAAAGGTAGATATGTGAGATTAGGTGGTAGTTCTATCATAGTGAAAAGAAAATGAAAGACACAACAATGTGGTGACTCAATAACACTTGAAGATTGAATATCTTCTTTATGTTCTTCACTTGCTAGTAAGTGGAGACAAACTAAAAGACCCAATTATTGAAAAAAAATGAAAGGATCACTTGTAATGGTTATTGGATAAGTGTGGAATGTTTTTAAAGAGATAATTTCTTTGTCATGGGAGTTTGCAAGTGAGGACTAATATTGTTGGTAAAGGTGATGATGTTCTTCAAGTGAAGATTGTGACGATTGTGTAGTTATATGTTTTGAGTATTATGTTTGTGAGGATTAAAGTTTGTCAAACTAACTATTGCTATCAAGAGTAAGGTATAGTTGCAAGGTTTGAGTGTATGGTTGAAGTGTTTCTTGCGAGGTTTGGGTATGTAAAACTAATCATCACTATTAAGAGTGAAATCTAGTTATAAGGTTTGTGTATGATTGACATATGGGTCAAAGATTCTTTCATAATCAAGAGTGAAGTGTAGTAATAGGATTTTTGAGTGATGGTTGATGCAATGGTTGAAGGTTTTAGTAACGAGGAAAATATTTAAAGAATGATGTGCTCTTATCAAGAAGAGGTATTGATGCTAGATAGTGATGTTAGGGTAGAAGACTAGAACCAATTGTGGTTTATGTGAACGTTCAGTACTTACGTGTTAGAATAAAATTTGAGTGTTCTTGTTAGTTGGTTTCTAGTGGATAAGAATCACATTTATGAATTCTTGAAAATATGTGAACGTGGTGTACTAGTGTGTTAGGGTAGGAGACAAGAACTAAATCGGTTTGTGTGAACGGGGTGTACTTATGTTGTGGAAAAAGAAATAAGTGTTCTTATGGAAAAAGAAATGAGTGTTCTTGTTTGATGAGGTATTAGTCCTAATAGTGAAGTTAGGGTAAGAGCCAAGTTACGATGTTGGTCACCAATTTGGTTTGTGTGAACGAGGTGTACATGTGTGATGGAAAAAGAAATGAGTTCGTAGGGTAAAGGTTCGTTTGAATCGGTTTCTAGGGAATAAGAATCACATTTGTGAGTTCTTAAGAATATTAGGTGAAAGACTATATGTGAACGAGTGTGTTTTCCCTCCTACTTAATTTGTGCTCATTCAGACATAATGTATCGAATAATATAAATAAATAAAGAAGAAAACAAATGATGATGAAAGCAATAAGCTTAAGAATTTCAAGAAGGATGATGGTTAGCATGCGACGATCTTCAAACGTAAAGTTACGTAGCTCTTCTCAAGCATTGCTAATGTTCATAAAACAACCACATGATGAGGTATGAGGTTATCTTAAAGGTGGTTGTAGAAATGGTAGAGAGAAGATATGAGCCATCTATATAGTGGTAGAGGTGTGATTGAGGTTTTCGTGTAATGAGTTAGGTATGAAAAATGAGTGATATAACCTTTTATAGTTAAGGGGTGGATCCCTAAAGATATGAGACGGTTGATATAGTAACAAAGGAGTGGGAACGAGTTACTATGAGGAGTTTTGAGTATTTGACCGTTTTACGACGAGGGACAAAAAACATATTTCATGAAGAAAATAATTAAGTAAATAAATAATATAATGATCAAAGTGATCTAAACTCAAATCCTTAGGGGTTAAGATGAATATGCATGTGTGCTCGATAATTTTTAGTGACACGAGACAATACCCTAAACTCAAAAGACACTAAGTCACTTAAGTGTATTAATCATAACAATCAAATATATTGATGTACAAAACTAAGTGACGTCTATATGTTTATCTAGATAGACGGACCAAATGATATAGTGTGGGATGTACAAGAAAGACACGTAGACCATATAAAAAATCTCATAACACTATGATTATGTCACACGCATATATCATGCAAAGCAAGTTAGCATTTAGCATTTAGCATTTAATAACATATATGAGGTTAAGGGTTCGATCCTCACCCCCTACAAGGCCGGATGTCCTTTTCTACCTTTGGTAGAACTGGAAGTAGCCTTTCTACCTTTGGTAGGGGTAGGGCTGTCTACATCTCAACCTCCCCCATACACTGTGGAAGACGGTATTGGGACCCATAACCCGTGGAAGACGGTATTGGGAGTTACTTACTTACTTACTTTTTATAAAGATAAACTTATAGATATTATATTAGGATTTCTAATCAAAAACAAAATCATCTAAATAATCATGCATTCAACAATTAAGCAAGTAATCATTGAGTATCAAAATAGCATGAAGATAATATAATTATATTTTACGAAAACAAGTTAACATTTTGAAATCACAACAATACATATGAGAGGTGCAAGTAGTCTAGATCGACTAAAGAGAATCCTAATTACTACTTGACTAATAAGTAATCCTAATGAAATAGAAAGTTTAATAATGTAAACTAACATTAGGCATATTTAGAAAGAGCCATTTAATCAAGTTAGAGAATGAATATGAGACTATCACTAATGGTGCTCAATTGAGGCTAAACACAACCATTTTTATGGGTTATACCACAAACCCAACTTCCTTCCAGGAAGCAATTCAACTGTTAGGTTAAATTGAATTTCTAATGCAATAGATTCTCTAGTAGTCATTCTCATTTTAGAATAAATAGAATTTCCGCATTTGCCTAATGGAGTGTAGCAAAGATGAAATTTGCATTGACCACTAATACTTGGCCTAATATGACTCAACTAATATGTTTCAATTTTAGTTCTCAAAATTCTAATCAATGTGTTTATAATTCCAGGGTTTAATGAGAGAGCAAGCAAGATTTTATGAGTTAAAACATGATTGAGTCTTCTAGATCTTAAGAGTATACTTAAGTGTGACAATGTGTAGTATGCTACATTAAAGCATTCTAAGAATGCACATTTGCATGTCTTTTTGAAAATAATATAATTAAGGTTCTTTGCCTCAATAGATATTATGAATATTCCATTGTAGAAATTATGATGTTTTAAAGGTTACTTGCATGTTTGTTAGACCTTAGACAATTGCAAAATGACAAAAGTAATATATTCAAATTTGATGACCACGGACGGATCTACCTAAATCAAAGACGGATCTCCCTATGGAGGATCCGTAGATCGTAGTGTTGTCTGAAAACAGAAATAACACGATTTCTCGTTATTTGGGCGATGGTGTTAACTTTTTAGTAATGGGATAAGCTTATATATGTTATAAGGGTTCTTGGTTTGAACTTTCGGATTGGACGTCCAAGTTTTGAGCGTAACGCGGAAGTTGTTGTAAATTTCCTGATGGAATTTCAACGATGTCAACCCTACTAGGAGTGTGTTAGATTTTAGCATATTTTGACCATTGCTAATAACACAAGCATTATGAACATTTAGATGTAACAAAACATCGTCAATACAAGTGTGAATTGCAATTCGATGATTATACTTTTCGTCTTATGATTGATTTCGTAATTTCATGTAATAACTAAAAATAGTTAAACATGTAGACTCGGAAAATATCTGTGGTCGTTTTATTGATATTTCCGTCATCTAGATAAATTTTAATCTTGACTCCATGTTCATATTTCGAACATTTGTAATTGGATAGAATAATGAGATTAATTATCGTTTGAATAATAATCATCTTTATATTCGAAGTCCACTTACGATCACTTATAGAAAGAAAGCAAAATAATTGTTTATAGAGTATGTTCCATAATTCCTAATCCTAATCTTAGATAATTGAATTGTTCTCGTTTTAAATACTTAGTTAAAAATAATGTTATGCTTATTTGGTATGGAGAGAAAAGGTTATAACAAAAAGTGGATTTGAGTCTTGATTCGTGCATTTGAATTGTATGAGCAAAGTTACATATATTGTGCATTTGCTCGTGTTTGGTTTTTCGAAAATGAAAACTTTACCAAATGCATTGCAAGGTAAATTACTTGAATATCTCTGACGAAACATTCAAGTCGTCAATCCTACTTTGACATGTATTTTAAACATGTTATTATTAATAATATGAACACACCTATTGGACATGAAGACTCAATATAACATCATTATCACAAGTGTGAGTTATGAACCGATGTATATTCTTTTCGTCTTTGAAAGGGATGACATTATTTTCATATCAATCTAGTGTGATTGAGTGTGTAAATTCGAGATAATATCTTTTGTTATGGTTTTGATATAATCTTAAAGCTAGACAAATAATAAATCCGATTTCATATCCAAACTCAAAAACTCAACAATTAGATTCGGAAAATGATATCAATCATAATTTGAATAACGAATCGCCGTATATCCAAAATATTTCTTGACCCTTACAAACACTCTTTTAAAAGAAAACAAAAGATTTTCCTAATGTGTTCCATTAAGCCTAAGACTAGTCTTAAGTGTGAGATCATTTAAAATGATGAGTTTACTTGTTTCTTTGGTATTGTCGTATATTTTACATGTGAGAAAAACTTATCAATTGTTGTGCACAATATGCTTAGATTTTGACTTC
>BQNB010168730.1:0-13857 GCA_026074375.1 Tanacetum coccineum
CGAACGCGTAAAACTCTAAAAATAAATAATGGAATTTATTAAAGTTGAGAATAACCTGAAAATGAGAAATGTTACAGATAATCTGTTTTTAGCTTCTAAATTTAGCTTTTGTCTTTTCATTTTCAAAAACAAAACTGTCATATGCTAAGCATTAGGTCTGTTTTCAAAGTACTCTTTCATTAAGCAATTGTTTTTCAAAATAGTTTCTGAAAGATGTTCTAGAGAGCTTTTTAGTTGTTGTTTAAGCTTACATAAGCTAAAATTGCATAAGGATCTAAGAGCTTATAGAAAAATAAGATTAAAAGTTCCCTCAGGGACTGTTTGGGTTGTCAGTTTTTGTTAAGTGCTTATTAGAATTTTTTAGCTTATTGCCTTAAGTTTTTGTCTAATTTCTATATTAACTAGCTAATTAGGTTAGAATTAAGTAGTCCTTAGCTTATTGCACTATTTCATGTAAAAACCAAAAACAATAGCCAATAGCTTTTTCATAGTACTTTTTCTTTGCTTAATTGTATTTCATAATGGTTGTTCTTTGCAATTCTAAGTAGCTTATTAGTTGTACTTTTAGTAGGTATTAAGGTTTTAGCTGTAAGTCCCTAGGGCCTATTTGGCTTTCTGTCAGTAGTTAAAAGTTTTTTAGTTTTTTTTAGCTTATTCCTTGGTTCTTTTTAGACAGAATTTGCTTATTAGGATAATGTTAGCAATATAGTAGCTTATTTATCCATAGGGTTAGCTTATCTTAATATTTGAGCTTATTAAGTTTAGGAAAATACCAAAAAAATAGAGTTAAGTATTCTGTCAAATCAATAAGCTATTTTCTAGCTTATTTCAGGTTTTCAGATATAAGTGTTTTTATAAAAAGTGTTAGTTTTTAGCTTGTCTACAACTTTGTTTCTTTGAGTTTTCAAAAATAAAAAAATTTGCAAAAAGGAAAGGCCTGGGACTCGAACCCACGACCTCTCCCTTAAACACACACGCACTTAACCAATATGCTACAATAGCTCATCCGTCATACTTTCTTTCCATTTTCCTTTTAACCACTTTTTCTTTTTCCTTTTTCATAATAAAACCGTAGCTTTTATATAAGCTCTTTGAGCTTTTTCGTTAAGCTCTTTTCTAGCTTTTATTTTTCTTAAATCAGTCTTTAAGTTTTACACTTTTAGTAATTTTTCTAGATTTTTAGGATTAAGTTTACTATTTTTTATAATTTTTTCTTTATTAAAAACTTTAAAAAATCATAAAAAATAGAAAAATAATCAAAAAAATATAATTCTTTTTTAGAAAATTTTCTTTATTCATATAGTTTCTAGGAAAATTAGTTTTGCTTCCGTAGGGTTAAAATTGCAAAATTTCGATTTTTAAAGAACGAGATTCGTTCCCGTTCACATTTTTAGTGTTTTCAAGCAGTCTTTTCATTCCGTTTTTTTCAGTTTTCTTTTAACTTATTTTTAGTCAATTGAGTCTATTATTAGAACCATTGCTACTATCTAATTCTATTTTAGGCGTATTATGTCCTTCATCGTAAATTTAGGGTTTTTTTAGGGTTCCTCACCGATTTGTGTTTTTAGTTAAAGTTTATTTTCCCGTTATTAAGTTAGGTTTAATCTGTCTTTTAACTTGCTTCACTTTTAGGATTTTAGAAAACAAATCATATCTGAACAAATTCAATATCGTCCAAATAACAAATGTGGTCTGAATATCATAAAATCTTCGAGGAATTAGACCCGGTAATCACTTACCGGTAAATATACGTATTATTATATATAATTTTGAGAATTTTTCTTTCTTCCTTTGTCCTCAAGGGTAGTTTGGTAATTTTCATATTATATTATTTTACGTGTATAGATTACTATGAATCAAATTTTTGGGCGCCGCTGCCGGGGATTTGTGATTAAGATTCTTTCGTTTGAAGTTTGTCGATCGTGATTTGGAGAACCTTTCGTCTTCGAAAGTTACGCTTTTAAGAAAATCAAAAATATAAAAATATATATATATATATATATATATATATATAAATTTGTCCTTAAAAAGAAATAAAATAAAAAAAAGTTGGTAAAAGAACACCAACAAATAATACCTTCAATTGAGGTATTATCCATCAATAAGTTCCCAACTCGAATAAAAGATTTAAAAACTTACCATTTGTGTCACTTACGAAATACGGCTCACCTTAAAAAGTAAAATTTTTAAGAGCTACCGTGAAGTAAGTTTGATTATTTGGTTCAAGTTGTCTATCTCGTTGTCCGTTAAAATTAGATTGTGAATAAACTTTTGAAAAACCAAAAATATTTTTTTTCTATTTTCTTTAAATAGTGCATGCGCACTAGACGTTTCATTATACTAATATTTTTTAAACGTCACAATTCCAAGAGTCGGAGAAAGACAAGTTTCTAAACTTTGTCGAACCCGAGATTCGATATCTATTGGTTGAAATGGGGAGGAACGTACTTGGAAGACGCTACTACGAGCAACCAACGGTAAGGGTACGAAGACGGAGAAGCTATTGTTTTACCAGAAATTAATGCCGATCATTTTGAGATTAAGACGAATTTGCTTCAATTGGTTCAAGCGAATCCATTTTACGGTCGTGAGAGTGAAAATCCTCATGCTCATATTAATAGTTTCAAAAGGATTACCTCGACTTTACGATTTAGGAATGTGCCTAACGATGTGATTAAGCTTATGATGTTTCCATATTTCGCTTCGATGGAGCGCTAAAACTTGGTAGAGAAAAGAACCACCAATTCAATCTTAACTTGGGAGGATTCTCTGTTACCAAATTTGTAATCAATTTTTCCTCCTTCGAAAACCACTCACTTAAATGAAATGAATATTATCTCAATTTACACAAAAAAATTTAGAGGAGACTTTTAGTGAAGCGTTTAGGGAACGATTTAAGGAGTTGCTTGGAGTTTTGCCCTCATCAACGGATTTACGGAGTTTAACTCAAGTTGTGGATACCTTTTATATACGGTTTAAACGAGAATGTACAAGACTCCCTTAAATGCCGGGCGGGGGAAATCTTTTGTGAAGCGACTAGGGAGGCTTTAAACAAATAATTAAGAATAAATCAAAAGTTCGTGTTTTTTCAAGAATAGATCAATGCTTCTAGGATGAATGCTACTTCTAGTAAAACGGTTATGAGGAATATTGATAAGCTTTGCGGTATCATCTCTTCGACTTAGTAGAGATTGTTTCTAAGAAAGTTGTTCACTCCCGCTCGCGTTATAGCGGGGTTGAAGGAACTTGTTGTTCTTGTGGTGGTGCCCTATTCTTGGTAAATTGTCGGCTACCTGATAACAATCAGGGATAGTGTTTGTGAACCCGGGGTACTTACAATCAAGTTACCCTCCGACACCGTGTTAGTAATCAAATCGGCACCACGGATTTTTGACTACCGGCATATCAATGGTCAAAAATTGTTTAATCAGAATCATGTTCAAGGGAATTAATTTTATCGGGCGAAATTAATTTTCATGGAAATCAAGGTTTTTTCATGCTCAAAATAATTCATGACTTTAAATTTTCAAAACACAAAGGATTCAAAACCAACCTTTCCAAGGTGCCTAATAATCATGTTCAACAAGAGATTTCAAATGATTTTTCAAATTACAAGAGGAATAATGATCAGATGTTGAGAAACATGCAAAATCAAATCAACTCATTGAAAGGAGACCTTAAGAATAAATTTCAAAACACGATAAAATCTCAATAAGCCGTCATGATGAATCAACAAACCGCTTTTCAAAATAATTTGCAAAACATGATATGTGGATTGTTTTGAAAACAAGCCTCAACTTCGGGTACTCTTCCGAGTAATACCATTCCAAACCCGAAGGGTGAGATGAAAGCGATCACTACTCGAAGGTGGTGTTGTTACAAGGAACTCTGATTCTACTAATCCTTCTCCTAAAAGTAGCGGAATTGACGAAATCGAGGATGACAACGGATAAAGAGCAAAAATATTTACAAGGAATAGTACCCGCTCGAATCATACCTCGGTTACCATTTCATTCTAGGAACACGATGTTCCGAAGACTTAGCCTAAAACCACTCCCATCCGGAATCCGATATCCGGAAGGTTTACTAAGCCAATTATTCCATATTTCCTACGACCTTTCTCGTTGTATGATCAAAAGTTCCGTCACAAAGTTCGAATCATAAATGGGAGAAGTTCTTCCAAATCTTTCACGATTTACGCTTTCGACATTATTTTCGAGGATGCTTTTCTTTTGATGCCAAGATTTGCTCTACGATTAAGAGTTTGTCATGAATAAGAAAAGTGGCTTGAGTTAGCTAAGATACCGCTTGAACCGAGGAACTTGCTCGACGATACTTCCTCAAAAAGCTTTCGAAAAGCTTGGAAATCTGCAAGTTTCCTATTCATGTAATTTTTCCTAGGATTGGATGTATGTCACGCCTGGAACCGACCTTGGCGCATTGCATAAATCTTATGCCTCTTTATATTGGAAAAAGCCTTTTCTTTTACCTGATCTTCACTCCTAAACTCGGATGATTTAGAGTTAGCGGGACCAAATCGATTACTTATCCTAAAGGAGACTCGACGTGAAGACGTTTTTGTCAACGTTGGGAAATTTCATTTTCCTACGACTCTGTTTGTTGTTGATTTAAAAGCCGATCCTCGAGCTACCTATCATTTTTGGAATAATCATTTTTAAGAAACCAGTCCGTGCTTTAATATGTTGTATACGAGGAGAGACTTGTTTTGAGGGACGGAAATGCAACAAATAATTTTTTCATGTTGATGGCACGTCAAAAAATCCTCAAAAGCATGTAAACAATGTCAATTAAAATAGTAATGCACATGCAATGACAGTTTTAAAAGGTTTACGACGAACTGCTTTAGTTTGCCTTACCACTCACCGGAGGATGCCATCTTTGAAAAGGAAAAAGCCAGAGTTGAAAGAATTAGCAGAGCCGACTGGCTAAACGCCAAACTTGTATCACACCTTGTTTGAAGAATTTTAAAGTTATTTACAAAGAGAGCATTTTTCATTCAAACAAAGCACCTCAAGTTTCTTCTGTTTTTGCAATCACATCCACCTTACCGTCTATTGAGCCCAAGGATTCTCTCATAATGGGGGACGAACACCTTAGTACTTTTAGTGCTGAGGAAATTGTCCCAATCCCAAGAGAATCTGAGGATACATCCAGGAGTGATAGCAAGAATACTTGTACCTTTGGTGTATGATTTCTCTATCACATCACGTTCCACGTAGATGATTCTGTGACTTTATCTAACCATGCTTTTTGAATTTGATGTCAATTTCAACTCTAGTGACATAAACCCTTTTTGATGAAGTGTTAGAGGACATCAAGTGCAAGGATTCTTATAATTCAAACCTGATGAGTCAACTTTCCTTGCTACCTCTTTTTTGATTTAATAAGGATGAGTTTGTCTCGCTCTGGAGACGACAGTGAAATTCTACTTCACAGTGTTCCATTACATCATATTGAAAAGCGTTTGCTTTTTCTCGATGGGATTCATCGAATGATCCACTTTCGAGAGATTGATGTGTATTTGATTTGGAATGTAAAACGAATGATTGGAAAAGAATTTTTTACGATGCTCCAATTGATGAGGCTGGATGTTTTGATCCAGTAGGCGATAATGATGAGATCGATGCTTTTCTAGCTATCGAAGTTCCTACGTATATTGAGGAAGGTTATTATAACTCGAAAAGAGACGTATTATATCTTGAAAGTTTGCTTAATGATGATAACACCTATAATTTCTCTTACGGTGTATTTTTTGATCATGAACAACAAAAAATTAGGAATGAAACAGAGAATGAATCTTTGATAAACTTTTTCCTACCAAGACGGTGATCTCTTCACCTGAGTTCAACCTGTGTGCTTATCACAATTCCTCCCAGGGAATTGTTAGAGGGCTTACGAGGAGTTATGTCAATTCGAATCTTTCGTTGCTATGCGGTAATACATCTTCCCGGTCACCGGAAAATTTCATACATTCATCGAGTCTTTCCTCATCTACTACTCTAGTTGTGGATAGTGGACTCAATAGGGAAGAGACTCGATATTATTTTATGGGACCGGATGATTCGATACCACTAGGTATTGAAAGTGATTTTGACTCGGAAGAGGATATTTTTGACAACTTGCTTAACAATGATCCCATTCTCGAATATGAACGTTTAACCTTCTACATGGAAGCTGATGTGCCAGTGATAAACAATGTTGATGAGATTAATGAAGATGAATGTTTTGACCCAGGGGGAGGTGAGATTAATGTTGAAGTTGACAATTCCTTCACATTTGTCACTCGGACTTTTCTTTCGTATCTCACTTACCCTGAGGTTTCTTCCTTACTTTCCTCCACCAAAAATGAGGACACCATTTTTGACCTCGGCATCTCCACTTAAAGTCGGTGCCATCTCATCGGGATGGAACTTTCATGTACTTAAATGTTTATCCAAACATTAATGAAAGCTCGATTGAGATTTTCTCTTCCATTTACTTTCTCCAAGGACGAATGAATTCGGGGGCGATCGAGATCAAGTATGTGAACTACGGTACCAAAAAACAAAGCGCTTCGTGGGAGGCACCCCATGCTTATCTATTTTCTATTTTCTTTCTTATTTCTATTGTGATGTGAGGAGGCTTGTACTCTTCCGATTCTTGTTGTGTTTGTACTTGAGATTGTTTGCAGGATTGACCCAAAATTTTCTGAAGACTCTCGTGTTCGGTGTTTTGTCTCGGTCCACTCGAGCTTCCTAGCCTTTGCTTGCCATTAGTTTGGGGAAATCTGATATCCTAAAGATCATTATCGACTAACATTTTTCTTTTAGCACACTTAATAAACGGCTAAAGATTTTTGTAATACTTTCTTCAGGCTTGAGTTATGCATTAGACTTTTTGAGTTCTAGTATGGGGTTTTTAAGTCTTAGGCTAGGAAACATTGAGGATAATGTTTAATTTTAGTATGGGGTAGTATATCTTCGATATAATCTTACCTAATGTTACCCGTTGTTCTCACGTACCCCGTTTTCCCACCAAAATTTTCAAAAACATGAAAATTTTAAAAAATTTCAAAAATAAAATAAGTATTTTTGTCACAATTTTTTACTTTCCTGCTGGGTAGAATAAGAGTAAATTTTGACCTGATCGAGCATGTTGAGCTCTAGCTTGTTCCTTAACTTTTAGGCTAAGCGTTCACAGAAATTCGCGAAGAACGAAAAATGATAGAGTTAAGTATGAGTGAGATGCTAAACAAGGATTAGTTGGAAATCTTAAGAGCTCATGTATGTAATTTGTTGCTTTTTCTCCCATAAGCTCTTAACCGGATTAATATACGTGTTGTTTTTGGAGATTAAACTTAAATCAACAGTTTTTATGTAATATATAGCAAAAATTTTAGTCTTAGTTCAAACTTACACTTGAATTTCTCAAAAAGAAGTCTTCTCTATATAAAGTAAGTTTCTAAAAAAATTATGAATGAAATAATGAAAAATATAAAATAAATAATAATAATAAAAGCTGTGGGCTGATAAAAGTTTACTACCTCTTGTCGGCTCACAACTGATGTGGTAGTCTTCTAAAGAAATCCCATAGTAAGAATAAAAACCCGAGACTAATAAAAGTTTGCTGCATCTTGCCGGCTCACAACCGATGTTGCAGCCTTCTAAAAGGTCGAGGGTTACAATTGCATAAATGTTATGTTTAATATTAAGGATGAATTAATAAATAGATTTCTTTTTGTTAAAATTCAAATATGCTTTTGAACTTTGACTATTCTATTTTATAAGCTATGAATATTCGGGAAACCTGAGACTTTTTGAAATCTAAGGTCCGTGAGTCCCGATACTAGTATCTGTGGGGTGTCAAACGCCTGGTCACTTAGCCGCAATGATGGGATGTGCCGAGACAAAAGTTGCTACATAGGATGATCTCGCCTTCAAACTCATTATTCTTGGGTGGAACGTGAAGCATAGTATTTTGTAAAATGTTGATCCATGGGTGAAATTCAAAATAGCACATTCACTTAAGATATAGTAAATGCCAGGAGTAAAAAGTTCACAAGTTGCAAATATGAGTAGTGTTAGCATCTTTACTGATATTTAGCTGTGATTTCGTTTTAAGCTTGGTTTGGATAAGTGAAAAGTCGGGGACGATGAATTTATCCTCTTTGGGGCATTCTCGGATCGAAATGCATATTGTTCTATGATCCCTAACAGTTATGGAAATAACGAAAGTCGAAAATATTCTCCTAAAAAATAAAAAAATAAAAAATAAAAAATAAAAAATTTGAAAAATGGGAAAATGGGGTGTTTTAAAGCTTGTGATTTCTTAACTCTCCCAACAAAAGTCTTTACTACTTTACAAAGATTAGTTTGGGGAGGTTTTGAGGTATTTGGTTTTAGAGCATATAATATTGCGCGAGGACACGCAATTGTTTAGTTTGGGAAATTTTGATATGTATGAAAACACATATCCGTTTTATATCAAAAATGACCCATAAAAGACAAAATTGTGCTTAAAATGCTTGTGTATTGCTTGTTTTTTCATTGTGATTATGTAGGTACGGATATAGCAAAAATAGCAAGAAAACGGTCAAAACCGGACAAACACGGACACGGGAAAGGATAGAGTGTACAAGAGCCGGGAGAATGCTTTCAAAGTCAACCAAAGACAACCATTGGTCAACATTGGTCAACTACAAGATGACAAAAACCCTCAAATTACCTAAATTTTCCCTTAATGTTAAACCAAATTCACATTAAAAACCCTAAACCCTAACACCGTTATCTCTTTATTTTATAAGAGATAACGATCGTTATCTCTTATTAAAACCCAAAAGCATAACCGGTTATCCTTTACCCGAGCCCAAAACACACCCATGGCCCAATCCTTTATATATAAGCCCAAAGTCAACGAGTAAAAGCCCGGGTCAAAAGAAATCAAACGCACCCTTATAAAAAGAAATACATGGGAAAAGTGGTTTTTACTGTTCACCATATTCCTCGTTTAACCTCACCTCGAATCAAAGGGTAAATGAAAATTAATGACGTGGAAGAACAATTCAAGTACCAAGGGACAAGCTGGCAAAGAAAAACGTCACACCAAAGCCTTTGATGGTTAATAGTACAGAATGACACGCGGGATTATCAAGTAAAGCACATCATCAAGTGGGTTTTTTACACTAAATTACTTGTCAAAGTAGCACAAAAGGGGTATGACCCAAGGATTAGCCACGCTGACCAATCCGTGTGCTCAAAATGATGCAACGGTGTTATCAGGAGAGCCAATGATTGAGGATGAAGGAAGGGCCAGATTCATGGGGAGACGTTTAACAGAATTTGAGACCATAGGGGAAAAAAAGCTTCTCTTAAGCAGTATAAATACAAGTGATGCCTCACTCACAAAGGCATCGAGGAGTAGTTTTAAGTAGTTTTTTTAAGTAGCTTTTTAAATTGTAATTTTCCTTTCAAGTAACGTTTAGCTTAATGTAATTTCAAGTTTCACTTTTGTAATCAGCATCTTTTATTAATAAAAGTTTAAGTTTCTGAATTGTGTATTTTGTTTTTCATAAAATGGTTAAATAAGCTCTATTTTGTTAAAATAAGCTCTAAAGCTCTTAAGCTACTCATAAGCTGCTCATTTAAGCTCAAAAAGTTTAAATAAGCTATATCATACTCAAATACTTCCCTAAAATTACCACACGCTTAAATAGAGGATGATGGACCAAACCTGGAAGGGTCCATAGACCTCACTGGCTTATTTTGAATAAGCCAGAGCTTGTAGACATAAGCTCTATTTGAGCATTAATCCTTGTTTAGCTGGGATTTCAGGTTCTGCATTAATTTACTTTTCATGTCTTTAAATTTATAGCTTAATTCTGTCTTTGTTTGCTATTTGTTACATTTACTTTTTCTTTGCTTAATTGTATTTCAAAATGGTTGTTCTTTGCAATTCTAAGTAGCTTATTAGTTGTACTTTTAGTAGGTATTAAGGTTTTAGCTGTAAGGTTTTAGCTGTAAGTCCCTAGGGCCTATTTGGCTTTCTGTCAGTAGTTAAAAGTTTTTTAGTTTTTTTAGCTTATTCCTTGGTTCTTTTTAGACAGAATTTGCTTATTAGGATAATGTTAGCAATATAGTAGCTTATTTATCCATAGGGTTAGCTTATCTTAATATTTGAGCTTATTAAGTTTAGGAAAATACCAAAAAAATAGATTTAAGTATTCTGTCAAATCAATAAGTTATTTTCTAGCTTATTTCAGGTTTTCAGATATAAGTGTTTTTATAAAAAGTGTTAGTTTTTAGCTTGTCTACAACTTTGTTTCTTTGAGTTTTCAAAAATAAAAATTTTGCAAAAAGGAAAGGCATAGGACTCGAACCCACGACCTCTCCCTTAAACATACACGCACTTAACCAATATGCTACATTAGCTCATCCATTATACCTTTGCATTATCTTTCTTTTATATACATTTTAAGCATTTTAGTTTAATAAGTTGTTTAAGCTTATTACACAGCTTATTTGATAAGCTGTGTTTACAAACTTATTTTTCCTAGATTCCTATTTGTCCAAACTATTTTTTGTAATTTTCCTGAATTTTTATAATTAGTTTAGTATTTTTAAACATTTATTTTTATTAAAAAATTTAAAAAAATCATAAAAAATAGAAAAATAATCAAAAAAATATAATTCTTTTTTAGAAAATTTTCTTTATTCATATAGTTTCTAGGAAAATTAGTTTTGCTTCCGTAGGGTTAAAATTGCAAAATTTCAATTTTTAAAGAACGGGATTCGTTTCCGTTCACGTTTTTCGTGTTTTTAAGCTCATTTCAATTCCGTTTTTGTTCTAGTTTTCTTTAAACTTACTTTTTAGTCAATTAGAGTCTATTAAAAGAGAAAAATTCATTTTAGGTTTAATTTTGGAAATTTAGGGTTTTTTTAGGTGTTTCCCGATTTTGGTTTTTTAGTTAAGTTTAATTTCCCGTTATTAAAGTTGGTTTATTGTCCTTTTAATTTGACTCCTTTTAGATTTTAAAAAACAAAATCATATTGAACCAATTCAAATTATTGTTCAAAATTACAAATGTAGGTCTCAATTCATAAATTCTTCGAGGGAATACGAAACTTGGTTATTCACTTACCGGTTAAATATAAGGTATTATTTTATATATTTTGAGGGAATTTTCCTTTCTTCCTTTGTCCTCAAGGGTAGTTTGGTAACTTTCTATACTTATTATATTATTTTACGTGTATAGATTACTATAATCAATTTTTGGCGCCGCTGCCGGGGATTTGTGATTAAGATTCTTTCGTTTGAAGTTTGTTGATCGTGATTTGGAGAACCTTTCGTCTTCGAAAGTTACGCTTTTAAGAAAATCAAAAATATAAAAAAATATATATTTATTATATTATTTATATTATATATTATATATATTATATAATTTATATATATATATATTATAATATATATATATATATATATTATTATATATAAAAATGTCCGTAAAAAAGAAATAAGTAAAAAAATATTGGTTAAAAGAAACTCCACTAATAATACCTTCAAATTGAGGTATTATCCAATCAATAAGTTCACAACTCGAATAAAAGATTTAAAAACTTACCATTTGTGTCACTTACGAAATACAACTCACCTTAAAAAGTAAAATTTTTAATGCTAAATTTGTCCTTAGTTTGTATTTTTAAAAGCATAGAATCAAGTAACTTGGTTTGCTTTTATAGATTTTGAAGTTTTGTTATTAGCAAGTACCAGACTGCTTCAGTTAGTCCAAAGTGAGAAAAGGCCATTTTCAACAAAAAAAATATTTCCCCATTTTTCAGAGGGTAATCTTAATACTTAGGTCCTGATTATTTGGCATATAAAGAGGCTTTTAGTATTTCTTCATCTATTTGAAATTACTTTTTAGAAATAAGCTCAATAGGTCATCTGTTTTTAGCTCTTAATTTAGTAATTTGTCTTTCTAAAAAATCAGCATGCTAAGTATTCTATTTGTTTTTATTGAGCTTTTTCATTAAGTTCTTAAAGTTCAAAATAGTTTTAAAAAGTTGTTTTAGGTAGAGTATTAGTTGTAGTTTAAGCTTACATAAGCAAAAAGTGCATAAGGATCTAAGAGCTTATAGAAAAATAAGCTTAAAAGTTCCCTCGGGGACTGTTTGAGTTGTCAGTTTTTGTTAAGTGCTTATTAGAATTTTTTAGCTTATTGCCTTATGTTTTTGTCTAATTTCTATATCAACTAGCTAATTAGGTTAGAATTAAGAAGTCCTTAGATTATTAAGTTCAGTTATAGCTTATTGCACTATTTCATGTAAAAATCAAAAACAATAGCCAATAGCTTTTTCATAGTACTTTTTCTTTACTTAATTGTATTTCAAAATGGTTGTTCTTTGCAATTCTAAGTAGCTTATTAGTTGTACTTTTAGTAGGTATTAAGGTTTTAGTTGTAAGGATCCTTTAGAGAGCTTAAAATTAAGCACAAACAAGTCCCTAGGGCTTGTTTGGCTTTCTGTCAGTAGTTAAAAGTTTTTTAGTTTTTTTTAGCTTATTCCTTGGTTCTTTTTAGTCAGAATTTGCTTATTAGGATAATGTTAGCAATATAGTAGCTTATTTAGCCATAGGGTTAGCTTATCTTAGTATTTGAGCTTATTAAGTTTAGGAAAATACCAAAAAAATAAAGTTAAGTATTCTGTCAAATCAATAAGCTATTTTCTAGTTTATTTCAGGTTTTTAGATATAAGTGTTTTTATAAAAAGTGTTAGTTTTAGCTTGTCTACAACTTTGTTTCTTTGAGTTTTCAAAAATAAAAAAATTTGCAAAAAGGAAAGGCCTGGGACTCGAACCCACGACCTCTCCCTTAAACACACACGCACTTAACCAATATGCTACATTAGCTCATCCATTATACCTTTGCATTATCTTTCTTTTATATACATTTTAAGCATTTTAGTTTAATAAGTTGTTTAAGCTTATTACACAGCTTATTTGATAAGTTGTGTTTACAAGCTTATTTTTCCTAGATTCCTATTTGTCCAAACTATTTTTTGTAATTTTTCCAGGATTTTTATAATTAGTTTAGTATTTTTAAACATTTATTTTTATTAAAAACTTTAAAAAATCATAAAAAATAGAAAAATAATCAAAAAAATATAATTCTTTTTTAGAAAATTTTCTTTATTCATATAGTTTCTAGGAAAATTAGTTTTGCTTCCGTAGGGTTAAAATTGCAAAATTTCAATTTTTAAAGAACGGGATTCGTTTCCGTTCACGTTTTTCGTGTTTTTAAGCTCATTTCAATTCCGTTTTTGTTCTAGTTTTCTTTAAACTTACTTTTTAGTCAATTAGAGTCTATTAAAAGAGAAAAATTCATTTTAGGTTTAATTTTGGAAATTTAGGGTTTTTTTTAGGGTTCCCGATTTGCGTTTTTAGTTAAAGTTTAATTTCCCGTTATTAAAGTTAGGTTTAATTGTCCTTTAATTTGCTCACTTTTAGGATTTTAGAAAACAAATCATCTCTGAACCAATTCAAATCATTGTCCAAATAACAAACGTGGTCTCAATTTCATAAATCTTCGAGGAATACGACCCGGTAATCACTTACCGGTAAATATACGTATTATTAATATAATTGTGAGAATTTTCCTTTCTTCCTTTGTCCTCAAGGGTAGTTTGATAATTTTCATATTCTATTATTTTACGTGTATAGATTACTACGAATCAATCATTTCCATCCCAATTTAAAAGCGATGTAAAAAAAGGGACTATGAAACTCACCTGAATACTCAAACGCGGCTTCCAAATTTCAACACGCAACTATACAAATAAATAAACACGGTTACGCGCCACCAAG
>BQNB010168731.1:0-13857 GCA_026074375.1 Tanacetum coccineum
CAGCAATAAACCAAACCCAATCACCAAGATCCACAAAACCCTAATTCCTCAAATTAGAGCAAATCAAACCCAGAACTTCCAAAAAACCAACGATTAAGCAGCCTTAATCACCAACCAATCAATCTGAGAGAGTAAAATCACCAAGATCTAAGAAACCTTAATTTTTCAAAATTAGGTTTTTTTGAAATTAACAATAGATATGTGCAATTAAACCACAGATCTTACAAGAAAACAATTTTAATAGAAAACTGATTGATTGTTTCTAAAAATCCCTAAATTTTATGAAACACTAATTTTTTTAAAAACGATTTCAGAGCAACCTAGCTCTGATACCATGAAGAAATTATGAATCTTATTAACAAACAAAAAACTCAAATCTTAATTTGAGTATCAATAACAACACAGAAACTGGTCTTAATCAGTAAACCAGCAAATCAATCTATCCACCACTGCAAACTTCAGTTTTGGATCAAAAATCGAAGATTTTATGTGTATCTATTTACAACTGAAGAAATAACAAGATCAAGATGATCTAATCAAACTAGGGTTTACAACTTTAGAGAAAGATAAATGATTTTAGAGAGAGAGATGATTCAGAAGTGAGAAAGAAGCTGGAGAGGACCAGCTTTTATAGTGGTTGACCACACTGACTTTGATAGAATCCAAACTTGACAAAATAAGCCCTTTAACTATGAATATTTATCCATCTTGAGCCAAAACACTTTTTATGCTTAAACTGAAATAGACAAATAACACAATCTGTCCCTCAACATATATGTTTACCCATTGAGACTATTAATTCAATAGTTTGTGAAAATAAAATGGAGCTTTTAGTACGAAGAAAATAACTAGCATTTGGTCACTACAATTGGATATTCGTTTATAGAAACATTGCAATACTTTAGCTCTAATTCATATACTATTATACAATATAGTCGTTATAAACTTTTTTTCTAAATGCGATCCATCGATCGTTATAACCTAGTACATGTTATTTAGTTCGTATCATAACTCTGATATTAAATAACTCAAAGTGTTTAAGTTGTTTATTGTTCTCTTTATAGATAATTAGTTTGCGTTTGTTTTGGTAGAGGGTCAGACACAAACATAAAATATTGATTGAGCGGTATTTTTGTGAATTCCTCTGCCAAATACCTTTTTGCAACACCAATTCAGCTTGCACGTTCTTTATGTGCTTAATATATGGAGAACTCTGCCCTATTCTTCTTCTAAATGCAACGAGCACACCGCTCAATATGAGTATCAGCGAGTCGCGAGTCTCTTTAGTGAGCGACATTCGAGGCTCTTAGATGTGTTCAGTGTTTTAAAAACCGGGTTTCTAATTAACCTGGTGAGTCATCGGGTTATCGGTTTGACTATCGGGTCAACCCGGTCTTCCACAACAAAAAAAATAAAAAATATTTGCAATGATATAAAAAAAGTATATATATAAAATTATAAATCATGAATATGTTAATTCATTAAACATTTATAGGATCAATTTCATGTAATCATAACAAGACATCAAATAGAAACTTACTTGATGATAGAACCGATTGATGATTAGGGTTTGATGATGAAGCCATAACTTTAGGGTTCGTCAATTCCAGTAGTAAAGTCACTAATCCGATGGAAGGATTTCTCTCAAGTTATGGTGTTTGATTATGAGAGAATAATGATGTGACAGAATACAGGATAATGACAACACCCAGGGATATATAGTTATGACAGTTATTTCTATCAAATATCTGTCAATTGTTAGTTAGGTTATATAATGTCATTAAGGCATAGTTCAAGGTCCAAATGGTTAAGGCCACAATAATTAAGAGATTATTCTAACATTCTCCCACTTGGCCATGGGACCATTTGTATGTATACATAAACTTAAAAATTTATATTGGCCAATAACAAGTTTATAAGATATTATAATTCCATAATATCACCAAAGCAAAAAGATACAGCCATACGTGTCGCGTTTGACACGAGACCCCCATCCATTATACTAATGGTACTAATCTAAAATATATGATTTCATTAAGCCAAAATGACAATTAAATAATGTAGTACAAATATGTTTGTCTATAATGAAACATAAGTGTACACAGTTCAAAGTAAATATAGACAAACTAGACATTATGGTGAAGGATATTGTCTTAAAGCGCTTGTTTTGAAGTTAAACGTTATCATGAAATAGTGCACTAACTCCAACATTATGTAAGGTCTTGACAAAAATCCATTTTAGCAACATGGCCTTGAAATTCTGTGGGTGGTAGACCTTTAGTTAGCGGATCCGCAAGCATTTCATGAGTTTTAATGTGATTGATACATAAACGTTGTTCCTCCACTCTTTCATGTACGAATAAGTACTTTGTGTCGAGGTATAAAATAGCTCTAGTTGAACTATTATTGTTCGAGAAGCTCACGGTTGCGCTATTATCGCAGTAAATCATCAATGGCCTTGAAATGGAGTTAATAATTATGAGTCTAGTAATCAAATTTCTCAACAACATTGCATGGCATGTCGCATTATAAAGTGATACATATTTAGCCATCATTGTTGATGTCATTGTTAGCACTTGTTTATGACTCTTCCAAGAAATAGGCCCACACATGAAAATATATCCCGAAGTTGATCTACTAGTGTCTTTGCATTTTGCAAAGTCTGAATCTAAGTATCCAATAACTTCAAGGTTGTCGGATCTAGTATAAGTTAGTTTGTACTCTTTGGTTCCTTGTAAATATCGCAATACTTTCTAGAGAATCCTGCAAGCAAAAACAGATAACCACGAAACACAACAAGGATAGAAGCACACCCCCACACTTATTCATTAATACTACTTAACTGATATATTATTATTACTAAGAAAGATAGAAAGAGAAAGAGAACACGGGTTGCCTCCCGAGAAGCGCTTGTTTTTGTTCGAGTCTCTAGCTTGACTCCAGGGTTATTTCAATTTAGGTTCATGGTCAAATCCATCACCCGATGTGAGGTGAGGATGGAAATAGCAATACATTACCTCCTTAGGTGAGTATGCAGCAGGACGGGGTGATGGCATATGATGAAAACATAAAGAAGAGGTCTCCATCACCCTCTTCGTTCCACCCGACTGTGTCAGGGAGAAAAATGGATCAAATCTTTCCACTTCCCCTAAGGAAAATTTCTTAGAATCGGGAAGTGGTGTGACTAGAAAAGTAGACTCATCAATAACTGAAGTCGACTCAGGGGGGTCCAGACTACTAATGTCCTCAAAATCCTCATCAAAGAGTAGATTATCATAACATAAGGTATAATCATCATTAAATTCGAAGAGAGGGTTTGAGAAAGTCACATCATAAGATCTAGTCACCGAATCAGAATTATCTAAAGGTTCATCAAACACCCTTAGGCCTGGAATAAGGTCATTGGTTTCTATATCTCTAGATTTAAAGTCAATTTTCCTATCCTCCGTTGAGAGGGTGTCTAAATGCTCTCCTAAAGGTAAGTTGATATCTAAATTTTCTTCCCTAACATCAGTGGTGGGCAAAGGTGTAGTAGCAGGCATATCACACTCTAAATCACTATCAATTTCACCTCAACTGTCCCCTTGGATTGGGACAAGATCATCAACACTAGACTTTATAAATTCGTTAGTTTCCCTTACGGGAATAGTGCTAATAACCTCATCCCTCATTGAGAGGGTATCGGAAGGTTCCTTAGTGACTGAATCGATCTCAATATTTTCCTCGTCACTCCCCTTAAGATCATATAAGTCAACATGAGGATCTTGATTTGAATTTCTAAGGTTCAACATCTCCTGAAGATGGTTTAATTTATTTTGAAAATCCATGTTAAGTTGTTCTTGAATTATGTTGAACTGTTCTTGAGTTTTGTAGAATTGTACTTCAGATTTGATCATATATGTAATCAATTCTGCTCGAGTTATCTCTCTTAGGGGGAGTGGCTAAGGGGGTATGAACTGAAGGTTGGTCAAAATACGGAAAGTCATAATTGTTACAAGGATTGGGCTCATAGACAAGCGGGTTCCTAGTTTGACAATCAGAACTATAATGCGGACCTTCACAGATCTCACAACAGTCGAACTGTTGTGGCTGATACGAAGAATAAAATGGAGGTTGGTCATCACTAAAACTTTAATTGTAGCAAGAACCCTGATCATAAATGGGTTTATTCTCTGCTTGACAATCGGCATTATAATGTAGACCTCCACAGAACTCATAATAATCGAACTGTTGTGGCTGACTCGGAGAATAAAATGGAGGTTGGTATAACCAAAATCTTGATTGTAAACAGGGACCCATCATATTGGGGTTTTCCCCCGTTTGAGACAATCAAAGCCCAGGTGAGAGCTTCCTCTACAATACTCACACGAGTATTCTCATCGGATGTGTATGCAGGGGTGGTTAAAAGAATAGGTGTTTCATTATGAATAAGGTTTTGTCCATAGAGAACCCGTTTCCCGACCTACAAAAAAAATATCTACACCCGGACAATTTCCACCATTTTCGGGGACCCCCCCAAACATGAGCAATGATATGGCCAAAATAAATATTTTTCTCTCTATTTGTTTCAAAACGTCGAGAAAGTTTTTGCCAGTGCTCATTTAAGCTGCTGGGTCAGACATAGCATTATTAAGAATTAAACGATAAGAGGTAAAGAAGAGAAGAATTAATGGAAATAAGAGGAAAAAGGAGAAATTTTTAAATTTTTTTATAGGTATATATTAAATAAAAATAAAAAGAATTAGAAATTAAAATATTTTTTGGATTTTAAATAGATATTAGAAAAATAATAAAATAAAGTAGAAATGAAAAGAATATTTTTAGATTTTTTATATTATTATTATTATTATTATTAAAAATACGTAAATAAATTTTCCGAAGAAAGGATCTTCAAGGCACTAACTTCAAACACCACGTGTAGATCGTACACATCTCCCCGGCAACGGCGCCAAAAACTGTTTCGTCCCGAAAGACTAGTCGAGTAGTAGTATATATAAGTAATCACGTCGGATAAAAATTAATTTAGGAAAAGTAATAGTCTATCATTCGGGATGGCGGGTCCCAACGAGAATGAATTGAAAATCACAAAGAATTATTTCGTTTGATGCTTGAATGACAAATATTTTGGTTTTTGGTTTTTAAACTAAAATTTTAATAAAAATAAACTATAGAAAACTAGAAACAATTAGCAAGCAAATAAACAAAGAACGATATATAATGAAAGATATGCTTGCTAATGTGATTTATTAAGAATCCTTAAGTTGAATTAAATAATGCAACAAGTCCTTAATCGATGATCCATATCTTATCTAACAAATTATCGTTCTCAACATCATCAAAAAACGATGCTTATATTGATAACCACTTTATTAAGATATCGATTACTAAATTAATGCCTAGTTATTCTTACGGCTTTTGCCCGCTCGAATAACCAAAACAATAATCTAAGTAATATAAAAATCACTAATCAATATTTCCCTTTTTTATTAATCACACTTAATTCACTAAACAATTTAACACTTAACAAGCATATGAAAAAAAATCTACCCACTAAGCATATTAATCAACAAATAAACAAACATAATCATTTTAAGTTAACTTAATCTAAACTACTAAAATTGAAAAGAGAAAGAGGATATAACCGAATGATGAACCGAATCAATGAAAAACCACCCGATCTAATAAACTTATTTAAAATCTAAAGCTTAAAACTTGATTAATACTTAAATAACTAATTAGCTAGTAAAGGTATGGACTTTATTCACTAATTAGCTAGATAAATACTTAAAAAGCTCAAAATTTTATATAAGAAATAAGCTTAAAAGATCCTTAAGCTCCACGCCAAAAATTAGCTAGTAAAGGTATGGACCACCTCCGCCAATCGCCTCCAGCAACCATCGCTGGTCACCACCACCTTCGCTGCCTAACTGTCGTGCACTGCAACCACCAGATCTGGTGGTGGCTTCGAGTGTATGTTTCTGTTCGAATTATTTGGGTTCGTGATTCTAAATTTGGGTTTAGGTTCGAATTTAGTTGATAAAGAAGATGGGGTGTTGCAAGGGTGATTGGAATTTTAGGGTTAGATTATAGATGTATAGGGTTAGATTCTAAATTCGGGTTTGGTGTTTATGGATGTTAATGGTTAGATTATATTGAAGCACAAGATGTTGTTTCGGGTGAAAAACAGACTTCTATAATGATGTACAAGTAGCTTCAAGGTGGTCATCATCATGAAGGCCATAACCCCATGACTGCAGCAACCCATCGATTATGAGCACCAAATGGAAATTGTTAGCATGATGTTATCACATCAAGAATGATCTTAGAAGCCACACAATAAGGGATCACCAAGTTTCAAAACTAATGAAACACATGAATTAAGGGTTATTATATTCGTTTATCAAACATAATATAATAATGGAAAGGCAATTATGGTCCTTGTCCATCTGTTCTACCCAAGGTACATTAGTTATTTCATGTTCTTTTAACTGGTCAACACTACCGGTCAACGAAAATTAGACCAAAGGTGTTACAAGGTCTACCAAAAACGGACTATGATCGTTACATTAAACTATTGGACACAAACCGTTTATATCCGTAAACACAAGGACAAAAAATGTAGTTAACTCTATTAAGTATTTTAAAATAGAAAAGCTAAAAGCTAGAAGATCTAGACTAATAAGCTATTTTAAAAACTTTTTTTATAAAAACTAGATCTATTTGAAAACTAAATGGAATAAGCTAGATCTAAAAATAAAACATGAAATAAGCTAATAAGCTATCAAAGCTATTCGAATAAGCTAATAAATAGCTTATTCGAAAAGAAGGGACAAAAAGGAAATCAAAAATAAGCTAAGCTTATTTCAAATATATAAGCTTAAAAATCAAATCGAAATAGCTATAGGAGCTTATTTGATTAAGTGATAATAAGCTTTTAAGCAATAAGCCAAAATAAGCTTAAAAAGAAAAGAAAAGAAAAGAAAATAGAGGATTAGAAAAAAAATAAGCTCAAGTAACATCTTAAATAATCTTCATCTTCATAAAATAAGCTAAAAGAGTTTATTACAATAAGCTAAATAAGCTATAAAAGCTTTTACAATAAGCAAACTAATAGGCTAAATCTACTCATACTCCTAACTAAATTAAACTACTATGTGAAAATGAGAAACAAAGAAAAGAGAATAGAATCCCCCGAATGAAGCCTGCTGATCCATTTTATAGCCCAATTTGGGGTCAGGGGCGTTTTGGTCCATTTACCTCCCATGTCAGCACATAACAACCATTTACAACCACTTAATATTTCTTGGATCCAACGAAATCATATCTGGACCAATCATTAGTAGCAATCATTGGCAATAAATGCCATAATTAAAATTCCCACCCCCCCTTGGATCATGTGCCAACAATCATTAACCAATCATTTAGTGCTGCCAGCCTGCATTGTCCACGTGGCGGCTGCTGGTTGGCTGTTGAAGCTGAACTGGACTGCTGCGTGGCGGGTGAAGGTGGAAATATTAAAATTTTTGCAAGAGTGGGATTCGAACTCGCACCTCTCAGCACACACTCCACGCCTCAACCACCAGCTAGGCTTCCATTGGTGTAATAATATGCATTTCAGTTCTATTAATGGGTTGTTTAACTGGGCCAGATTTTAGCTTGTATTTAAAATAGTGAACTTGGTCGACCCGTTCAAGGTGAACCGAGTCGAGTCTTGGAGCGGGGCCAGATCCGTTGGATTCATTTTTTCGAGCTCTATCCAATGGTGTGCTCGTGTATTTTCTTAGATTTTGTCTTGACTTTGAAAAATGAGCAAACTTGATCGAGTCGAGTCCGAAAATCTCCGTTTTTGCTCCGTTTTCAATCCCTTGTACCTGTAAGACATAATAGCACAATACAAACATATATGCAACTAGATTCAAGGCCCGCCTGTTGGGCGGCGAGTTTTAAGGTATTATTAGAAAAAACATTGGCATTTTGATACTTGTTGGCTATTGTGTTTTATGGTTGAACTAGTGGCTATAATTTACATAAGTTATGGTTGATTAATTAGTTCTAATTTTAGTAGATAACTTTTGGAAATGATTTTTAACATTAAAAACTGATTTATAAAAAAAGGAATGTTTTGAAAAATATGTCAAAAGATTTTTGGTTTTATGTTTGAACATTAATGTATTTCAAAAAGTTCCTATAATTTGTACGTTTAATCAATTTTTTCGGAGTTTAAGACTTTATGTAATTACCTTATCGTTGGACTCAATTAATTAGATGGTGAAACATGTCCGGTGCAAAAAGAATTTTGTTTAAAATTCTTTCAACATTAAATGTTGTATCAAACTTTCCATATTTTTTTAACATTAATGATTTTCGGTTAAGAGTTCTGCATTAATGATTTTCAGTATAATTACTGGAGGGTTTTTTGTTATATGTTTTCACTCCGTTGATATTTTTGTTTTTTTACAACAGTGTCCATTCTCTAGATTATTTGGGTCAAGATTAGTTTTTCAAAAGCTGTTTTTATAAAGTTATAGATAGAATAGATTAGGTTATAAGATTTTAAATTTGAAAACATTGATATCTAATTTCAAGAATAAAGACTAATTTTAATGTTTCAATAACATAAAAAAAATCATAACCTGTAGTTAGAAAACCATGAAATATGGTTTTCCTAATATATAAAAACAATGAGTATCTAAAATCATATATGATTTAATAACATTAAGAATGAAGCTGATTTAAGAGTTTCATAACATTAAAAATGAAGTGATTTCATAGTTTAATATCATTAACACATAAACTATAGCCATTAAAATAACATATTAAGTAATAACATATAAAAAAAAAAATTGTTATTTTTTATTAATTTAACTAAGAATATACTATCTTGAAAATTGATGTCTCCATAACATAACTGAGTAGATTACCATACGATTAATGAGATTGGGCATAATTCTTTTGTTTTTGCTAATAAATTTACATCTTGTTTTTTGTCACATATCTTACTCTAGAAATTGAATTTAGGGGATAAGATGTTAATGGTTGGTTTGAAGAATTATTTGTTTATAGGATTATATGAAATTACATGAAATTGTTTCAAGAACAAAAAGGTGTATTATACTAAAGTGATAAATGTAAGTTGAGTTTGAATGTTCTCGATGACTTGAACTTTCTTTAATTGCTCAATGTGAATGGTTTTGTTTGAGAGATTTTTGTGTTATAGTTTCCAAAAGGTTTTTCAGTTTTTCCTTATTAAATGTTATAATATCTTCAATACTTTTCTATTAAGGCCATTATAGTTTTTTGAACTACCTTAATTAATTATGTTTAAATTTAGGGGGAAAAAACCAATAATATATGTTTCAAGAATAAGAACGATTTTATGTATCAACATAAAAAAATCTATTAACCTATAGTTAGAAAAACCATTGATACTGGTTTACACATAATATTGTAAAAACCATTGAGATTCTAACTAAAATCATATATGATTTAATTAACATTAAGAATGAAGTTGATTTTAAGTATTCATACATTAAAAATGAAAGGGGAGATTTTTTATAGTTTTAATATCATTAACACAGAAAACATAGAGCCATTAAAATAACATATTAAAGTATAACACATTTAATAATTAACTGAGAATATACCTAAAAAATTGATGTTCCACAACATAACTGAGTTGATTCATACGATTAATGATCAGATTGGGCATAATTCTTTGTTTGCTAATAAATTTACATCTTGTTTTTCGTCACATATCTTGCTCTAGAAATTGAATTTAGGGGATAAGATGTTAATGGTTGGTTTGAAGAATTATTTTTTTATAGGATTATATGAAATGTTATAATGGAATAATGGTAGTTACTAAAAGTAATTAATGTTGAAAGTTGAGTTTGACTGTTCTTGTTGACTTGACTTTTCATT
Organism: Tanacetum coccineum; assembly: GCA_026074375.1. NCBI lineage: Eukaryota > Viridiplantae > Streptophyta > Magnoliopsida > Asterales > Asteraceae > Tanacetum > Tanacetum coccineum. The sequence goes on from BQNB010168731.1 coordinate 9,922, forward strand.
TAATGATGAATATTGGAGGTTTTGTTTTACATTTAATGCTGAAAGGGGAAATGAATATGAGCCGTTGATTGAAAGGGAGATGTTACAGTCATGGTTGTATGGGTAATTTTTGTGAGAATTAAATGCCGGTTAATATGAAGCGTTGATTATTTTAAGATTATCCACGTGTCATTGTTTCAGATTTTTGGGCCAAGATTAGGTTTTCAAAAGCTTGTTTTAGTCCATTTTATAGTGTTTCGGTTTAAAATGATGTCATTTAAAGCACACATCTGGAATTCATGTGGTAACTTGTGCACACCTCGATAGTCTATTCACATTCGAATGACCGTCCCTTCACTGTGACAACACAGTGCCTCCCCCACCGGAGAATGACTTGGTCGAATAAAACGTATATCAATGACTTTTAAGGGTTACGAAATATCGAATATGGTAGCAAATGAATATTGAATCAAAGGCTAGAATACATATAAGAGATTTCACATATGCAAATAGATGTTGATCAAATGACATAAGAATCCTTTAAAGAAGGATATAATATCTATACCGATAGAAAACACAAACAAAAGAGTCAACAAATCGTATCAAGTCAAAGGACACTATTGAAACTGATTGACGATCAAGATTGATAATTACGAAAGTAGAATTCTTATACCAATAATCGACTTTACTTGAAAGAACCAACTAAATACTATTTTTATAAAAAAATTCATTTGGAAACAGATAAAGACAGACTTTTAATTAAAAAATCAATTTACAAATAAAAACAAAAATCATTAAATATAATCTTTTTTAAAAAAAAATCGTTTTAAACATGTTTTCCAAAAAAAAAATCAAGAGATAGTTCTATGAAAAAGTGATCAACATTTTAATCCAATATTAATCATTTTAAAACATACTTTTCTCATAAAAACAAAATTTATACAAGAAAGAACTTATAAAAAGTGTAAAGATTTATCTTAACCATAGAATTGACACACAACCAATATCACATTGTTTTCATAAAAATCATTGTAAACGCAGTTTTCATTAAAATAAAGAGACAATCATATAAAAGCGCTTATCACAACGTATTCATAAAATCATTTCAAGAATAGTTTTCCCCAAACACCATCAAGATATACTTCAAAAGGATTTTCATAACTCGACATCAATATAAAATATATTACTCAAACAAAGGACATCGTAATACCAAAAGGGATTGTAAAATACCGTAAAGACTCTAACACAATTCTATTGTTTGAAAGCAAAAGGGAGTACAAGGAACCATGTAGTCAGAATAACAGTGAAACGAACATGCACAAGAGAAATTCATACGAAGATATTACGAACCAAAAGAAGAACTTAAAGACTCATCCGTACTCACGATCAAATGAACAACCATTGAAAAGTGTCGGTACTAACATGCCGCAACATGTTACGAAAACCAAAGGATATATAAAGAATAGAGTAATGATCCGAACTAATATGTTAGGAACAATTAGTGCTTAAAAGAAAATTTTGATACTCATACGAGTAATCAGTACCACGAAAGAACCAATGAAACGTACCAATATCCAAAGAAGCAGATCCAAACAACCAATATTCATCAAGACGCGATAGAGAAAGTTAGATCATCCATAACCGACATGGTACGAACAAAGAATGCTAAAATGAGGGTTATATATCCGAGCAGATAATTGAGCAGACGAACGAACTCAATAATCGTAATAATAATAATAATAACATGATATGGGGTATCCGCAAGCGATAGATAGAAGGGAAACTTACTATCTTCATAACTATTCATAATACAACTGCACATAATGCAACATCTTACACTACCAAGTAACAAACAAACACCAGTCAATGCAATCATGGTCACAAGTCTACGTGTGTGATGCCTTTATAATTATGTTAGCCACCCATAATTATAAGTGCATCCTTTCACATGTGTACTTACTTCCAAGACTACACATCTCAATGATAACGCACATATATGCACATATACCACATTGCACATCTTAAACGACTCCAATATAACATAGAATTGATGCTACATCCAAGCAACATTTATTTATATAAAAATAAAATCGAAAACGACAGAAAGAAAACGACGGTCTCGAAGTGCCCAAAAGAATCCGGTACTTCGTGTGGCACCTTTCTTATTTCCTTTAATCATTTTTCCCTTTATGCATTCTACACATTTTTCAAAATCTGAGTAATCAAGATTAGGTAGAACTTCATCTTTCACAAGTCTAGTCATTCTGTCTCGTGAAATATGACCTAAACGTTGGTGCCATAATTTTGATGAGGTTTCTGGATCTTGTTTTCTCTTATTTTGATTCACATTCTCATTAATGTTAAATGATAATAAAGATTCCGAAAAATGATTATCTATACATAACTTAAAGATTTTTCCCTTAAGACAACCATTACCAACAACACAAGAATTTAAACTTATATATACTTTATTGTATCCAAACGTAAATATAAAGTCATCAATAATTAGTTTAGATACATATATTGTCACACCCTGCCAAGGCGGAAACACAAGGCGTAACGTCATGGGTATCATCACAACATAATGGTGTCAGCAATAGAGAGAACTAAAATGCATTAAACAAAACAAAAATGGACACAAAGTGTCATGAAAATACCAAAATGGACACAAAGTGTCATGAAAATACCAAACACAAGAAAAAGGGGTTTTGTATTGAGGTAAAAGAGTCACTCCAATACAAAGACATAAACAAAATATCCCAAAACCTAAAACATTCAAGTATCAATCCAAAACAAGTATGAAATGAAAACTAGGAGATAACTCCGCATGCAAGCCTACGGTCTCACTAGCCAATCTTCCTAACTTTATTTTCCTCAAGATGCTCACCTGAAAATGATGCTTAAAACATCAACAATAATGTCGGTGAGAGTCATAGGTTTTAGACACGCAATAATACTCGCTTTTACTGTGATTATTAAAACAAATTAGGACAAAAATAAACTATCATGAACTTATGCCAACATGCAACCAAAATCAAATCAACATATCCACATACTCAACTTCGCATTCGGGCTTAGAATAGTTGGCACTATAAGCAACCAAGCTCACCCAGAATGTATCACACAACATATCACATTGGGTAGGCGTACCCATCCGATCCCACTGAGTAGGTGTACTCATCCGATCCTAAATCTATATCACAAATCACACTGAGTAGGCGTACTAATCCGATCCCAATCAATATCAACATGTATCACATAGTCATATAATAGCCATGTAATGTCCATACGCAATTTAAAACACATAATCACATCAATGAAACATTTCAAACCATTTGCATCATTTCCATCCCAAGAAAAACAGAAAAAATGGGACTATGAAACTCACCTGATGCACAACTACTTCACAAATTCTTTGAAATCAACTAAACACAAATAAAACACATGTTACACACGATTAGGCTAAATGCCCAAGACGATGTAACAATCAATTGATGGACTACCAAGTTTATATTATGTTTATAAACCTTTTACCATACTTCCCATACCATACTTATACCCTAATACTCTTAAACCCTTATTCGAGTTTTCTAGTTTTTCGGCAGAGTTTTGTAGTCACTTTATGACCACAAATAAAATACTAAATCATCAAATTGACTTTTCCCCTTGCATTCCCTACCTTCCCAATGGCTTATGAACTACTGTGATTTTTTAGAAAAAATAATAAAAATTCAACATTACAAAGTACTCAAATTCGGATCTGATTCGACCATAAAAAAGTTTAGCTTGATAGAAAATTCTAGAAAATCATACACATCATGAACTTGCTACAGTAGCAATCCAATCAATTAAAAAGACATTTTGATATGGTTTTTGACCTCACAAACACAAACCAGAATCTGTCCCAAAAACTCAAATTCGACAACGAATCTTGTAAAATTATTTTGACTGACTTCC
>BQNB010168732.1:0-13857 GCA_026074375.1 Tanacetum coccineum
CTTGGTGTATTTAATTTGAGTTAGGGACGATCTGTGATTTTGGGTCAAACCATAGGGACGATTTGTGAAATTTTTTCTTCAAATAAATGTCATTTAGTGTTATAGATTTGATGATTTTATTTATATAATTTGTGTAGTCTTACCACATGATGCAATTGTTAATATCAAGGTTTTATACGGATCACTCTCATAAAAGTAGGGCTGAGCATATGGATCGTTCGACCGGACTGGAAAACCGGACCGACCGGACCGAACGTATTTCGGTCCGGTCCTCGGTCTGGGGTTTTGGACTAATTCGGTCTTCGGTCCGTCGGTCCGGTCCGGTCTTACCAAAAACCCGAAGATTATGCCGTGTAAGACCGGACCGGGCCGAAGACCGACCCGGACCGGACCGTACCATTTCGGTCCGGTCCTCGGTCCGGCGTTTTGGACCAACTCGGTCTCGGTCCGGTCCGGTCTTGGCCGGTCCGGTTTTCGACCAATGCTCACCCCTACATAAAAGTTATAGTTGTCATTCCAAATACTTAATTTTCTTTACATCTGACATGCCGTATAATTTCTCTACAAATAATTTTTTCCATACTTCTAAGTAAATCTTTTAGTATGTTATGGGTTTCTTATATTAATGAGTAGAATATTTCATTTTGTGAAGGATATTACTGAATGTCATATGTGGAAGTCTATAATAATTTGTTTTAGATCTTTTTCACTTACTAGCGCAACCTTTTACAACAAGATGTATGTCTCATATCCCGGGCATCAATTACATTCTTGAGGTTTTCTAGGCGCAACGGCCTTGGTTGGTATTTGGTTGATATACTAATTTTCAAACAAGTTAACATGGTTAATTGAGTCGCAAACCTATAAATGATCTAGTCTTAATAACTCTAGCTGTTGTTTAAGTTATTTATGTTTAATGAGCTGTAGTAATGTATGAGTTTGTTTACTACATAAACGCCATATACTAAAGAAAGGTCATGGATATAGCGAAAGAAGATGCATCAATTTTTCTACGGGAATTAGAACAAAATGAGCTCGAAGATAACAAAGGTTGATTCACTAAACAAACAAGTACGTAAAGCAGGACATGAAATAATTGATCATGATGTCATTGACCTCAACTTCTTCAGTGACGATGACAACTAAATGCTTATTTTTTATACTTCATTGACACTTTTTTTAACAACATTCGACACTTCCCTTTAAAAATTATGATCATTATTTTTGAAGCAAATTAAAATTATTTGTCGAATGAATCAGTATTTTTGATAGTTACTTTTTACACAACTCATTTGTTTTAAGGTTAATTTTACAGTTTTAAAATATCTATATTGTGCTTTGTTGGGAATTAAGGGCTTCTACAAGTTTGTACTGCTAGTTCAACTTAGTACTGCCATGAGAAGACTTAGTACTGTCAAGCTTAGTTAGTACTGCTAGTTTATTAGTACTGTTAGTTAGTATTGGTTGTTATATTGTTAGTACTGCTAAAGTGATATGCATGAGTTATATTAGGAATAGATATGCATGATCACTTGACGTGTTTTGTACGCCCATTAGGGTTTCCCTGGTGTATAAAAGGAACCCTAAGGCATAGACCTAGATATAAGTTTTCATATTAGTATTCATAGTTTACATAGCAATCATAGTTAGTATTCATAGCTATTTTGTAATTCAAAATAGTATTCAATATATTAAAAGTTTAGTAAAGATCTTGTTTTTACTGTTTCATTATTCTTTTTAGTATTGCAAACTAGATTTCGCATAGTTTGTGATATTCTCAATCTTAGTTTCTACTATAGTTGTCTTGGATCTATCCAATATAACTAAGCTTTAACAAGTTAAGTAAGATCTGTCAAGAAGGGATCAACAAGTGGTATCAAAGCTTGTTGAGAAACTCTGAATTTGAAAAGCACTATATCTACACAAGATCTTATAATCAAAGAGAAGATGGAATCACAGTCAGAAACTACCCAAACAGTGTCTGCACTAAAACTTCCTATACTCAAAACAGGAGACTATAATCTATGGAGCATGAGAATGGAGTAATATCTTACTCATACTGATTATGCTCTTTGGGAGGTTATTATGAATGGCGATGCACCTGCTATTGCATTAGCTAGTACTGAAGGTCCTATTCCTCCCAAAACTGCTAAACAAAATTCTAGCAAGAAAGAATGAATTGAAAGCAAAAAACACTTTGTTGTTGGCCATTCTTAATGAACACCTATTGAAGTTTCATGGAATCAAGGATGCAAAGACCTTATGGGAAGCAATCAAGGCCATGTTTGGAGGCAACAAAGGACCCATTTCACCCATTCGTGTTTATACTAGTAGCTTTTACTCGTCAATAAGCTATTGTTTGTTTTAAATCCTTAATAAGCTCTATTAGATCATGTATAAGCTACTGTTTAAGCCTTGAACCACAAAATCCACACGGTTTTGGTTTTCCAAAACTAAACGAACCATTTAGATTTTTATGCTCATAAAGCTCGTTCATAAGCTTCAAGCTGTAAAACGTTACTTATTTTTAACTATATAGTAATAAGATATAAGCTGCAAGAATTTGGATTTCAAAAATAGAAAAGATTATGGTATTTGGCTAAAAACGCAAAACATATTTCTTGCATAGGGTATATATTGTAACTTTGAAAATTATTAAACTTTTAGGCCAAAAAAATTTGTATTATCTAAGTTAAACCTTCAGGGTTTGTTTTGCCTTATTTGAAAGTGGGGTTTAAATGTTTAAAAATCTATATTAAAGGATTAGATTTGTATTATATATCATATTAATATTTATATATATATTTTTACCTAAGTGTATATTTTGTAATATTCATATTCTCAAGGGTATAAAATGTAATATTTTTATATTAATTATAAAAATATATTTAAATATTATAGACTCGATTTTACTAAAGCCCGACATATTTGTCGTTATCATTCGTCGATCGAAACACTATAGAACAATTATGTTATTACAATAATTTATCATCCTCTTACCTTTTTGAAGGAGCTTTATAAATGATTAAAACCTTATCATTTTATCTATAACGTACTCACGTTACTAGGGAGTTTATATGAGGGGATTTCATTTGGGTAGGACGTTTGTCGAGTTACTGGATTATGATTTATAGTGTCTAGCTCCTAAAACTTTTACGACATGACCTTGTTTTATGATGCCCGGACAGTGATCGATATTTTCACAAGTTAACAACCAATATGAATATTTCCGATTTAATCTTTATGAAAATAAAGTTTGAAACAAACAAACTAGACTTGACATTATTTGCCCTTAGGTGCGTGACAAGGTTGTTTACTTTCCATTTAAATTAAATTTCAAATCCAATCAATACCTTATCAAGTGTGTTTTATAGTCCTTACCTTTACATGTTTTCTAAACCTCGTTGCGGAAGATACATGCTATAATTAAACACATGAATACAAGTTTTTTCCAATTGTATTGCTATCTGATTTGTTTATTTGCCCTAAGTTTACTTCACTGCCGATTTCATTTAATCTTTGAACCATTAATCAATTGCGAAGTGAATACGGATATTGGTGGATAGATCTATCGGGATTGACGAATTCCCCGTTTTGTGTTTTACCTGTTACATAAGCGTTAATCAACGCATCTATATTTGAGGAATAATGGGTAACTTTGACAAGTTAACCCGCTTGGGGCAACAACTTATGAATAACATTTACTTAAGGCTTCGGTGTCATGAGCTTAGTGCAATAATATAATATTGTTTACCATGATAATTGTATTCGTTGCAATTATTACTATTACATTGACTTGTATTCAACTATTACATTTCAAACCTGTGAATTTCACTCAACCTTTGTGTTGACCTTTTTAGCATGTTTATCTCAGGTAATTGAGCAACCTATGGCACGGAGTGGCATTGGACTTGAGGACGTCCAAACTTGTTATCATTCAAACTCTATGTTTTCATATGTATTTTGGGACCTCCTTTTTGTAAAACTCTGAAATAATATTGAATGATAACTAAATTTTCCAAAACGTCTCTTTTGAGTCGTTTTCTATGATTATGACTGTTGATTCATGAAGTAATACCCCAATTTAGCTTCCGCTGCTATATGTCAAATAAGGGGGTGTTACAGATTGGTATCAAGAGCCGCGGTTATAGAGAACAAGGTTAAAACCTAAACTATAACCATTTTCCATCCAAGAAAGTCCTCCGTGCCACTACATTTCCTGAATAGTATGTAAAGATACATAACTATTATATAAATAACTTATGTTATTTTACACTGGGTTGTTACAGAATTATGTCTACATCCACCCACCCTATTATCGTCCTATCTGATTCCTATATTGAGGATGCTTTTTCCTCTACGAATACTCCTGACTATACCCCGGCTTCACCAGACTATTTCCCAGCCTCACCGGGAAACACTTCTTCTGATCCTTCAGAGGATTTATCTAAGGATCTTTTGGCCTCGCTAGCCATCTCACCTTTCCACGATGATCCATATATGAAGGTCATGCAAGCATATAATGCTACTAATGATGAATCACCTATTCCACTACCACGAGCTCCTATTGCTCCACCAACTATTTTGCCTCCATCTCCAGTGTTACCATCATCACCACTATTTGATCCCCGAGATTTCTTTCTTCTTGAATAGATTTTACCATCTCAGAAATGAGTCCGTTCCCGATCATCCTCCTCTACTTTTGCCCTACCTCAAGTATTTGATATTGGAGAAAGTTCTCATAAGACGAGTTTGGAGCTCCATAAGGAACAGATCGAGACTATTTAAATCACTTAGATGAGCTCCCTCTTGAGTGCATTGAGCACATAGAAGATAAGATAAAAGGTCTTGGTAATGGTCGAGTAATCATACAACAAGAATTTTGACCAATGAACACGAACTTCAAGAAAACCCATACTAGGATTGCTGGATTTCAGAGAATGCAAATGGGGCAGGACGACGAGATTTGTTATTGCTCGAGTCAGAGATTCTCAATTAGAGAATCATCGAGGATATCCAGATTCGCCACTGATCAGATATGAAGAGTCTTCTGGACAAGATCCATGAGCTCAAGAACCGCAACGGAGGACCACCAGATTACTAGACTAGATCCTTATCATTCACAACTTTTTGTTAGAATCCAACCACTGGATGTGTGGCATAAATAATAACACTTATCAAATTTTGACTATGTAAAATATGTAGACAAATGTTGTAGCAGATGCCTTAAGCAAGAAGGAACGAATCAAACCACCCCGAGTTAGAGCATTAGTCATGACCCTTCACCTAAAATTACCATCATAAATCCTTTAAGCCCAAACCGAGGCAATCAAAGAAGAGAACATCGAAGCTGAGAATTTATGAGGAATGGACAAAGCATTTAAAGTACGTCTTGATGGAACCTGATGTATCAAGAATTGAAGTTGGTTACCACTTTTTGGTAATTTGAGAGACTTAATCATGCATGAATCCCATAAATCAAAGTATTCCATCCACCCTAGGCATCTGAACAGATGTTATCAGGTCTAAATGAAACCTTATTGGTGGCCTAAACATAAAAGCATCATGTGAATATGTTGTCAAGTGTTTTTAATCATGCTCTAGAAGAGTTTTGAAGCAGAATGTCAGTAGCCATCCGGCTCACTGATTACAACCAGACGATTCCTACATCCCCCCCCCCCCCCCCCCCCCCCCTTGGACAATGAGGAATGCATTAACGTTTGGACTTCGTTACAAAACTACCCAAAACATCAAACGAACATGACACAATTTGGGTCATTGTAGACCGCCTTACCAAATCAGCACATTTCATCCCTACCAGAGAGACAGATAGTATGGAAACCCTTACAAGGTTGTATATAAAGGAAATAGTTTCACGGTATGGAGTGCCGATATCCATCATATCAGATCGTGACAGTCATTTCACATCCAGATTCTGGCAGTCAATGCAGAATGCTTTGGGTACTCAATTAGATATGAGTACGACATATCATCCCAAGACAGATGGACAAAGTGAAAGAACCATCCAAACACTTGAATACATACTTTGAGCCCGTGTTATAGATTTTGGAAAGGGATGGGAGAGACACTTACCACTGGTATAATTTTCTTACAATAACAGTTACCATGCCAGTATAAAAGCATCACCATTCGAGGCACTTTATGGTCGAAAGTGCCGATCACCTGTCTGCTAGGCCGAAGTTGGAGATGTTCAACTCACGAGACCAGAGATAATCCATGAAACCACTAAAAAGATAGTTTAAATTCGACAACGCTTACAAGCTGCAAGAGACCGGCAAAGGAGTTATGCCAATGTAAGGCGAAAGCCTTTGGAAAAGCCTTTGGAATTCCAAGTTGGAAATCGTGTTATGTTAAAAGTATCACCTCGTAAAGGTGTCATTCAATTCAGAAAGCAAGGAAAGCTTAACCCCCGTTACATTGGACCATTAAGATCCTTAAAAGGATCGGCATAGTGGCAATATACACTGAGCTTCCTGAAGACTCAATAATGTCCACAGTACACTTACCTTGTTTCTAATTTAAAGAAATGACCTATCTAAAGAATCTTCGTCAATTCCAATTGAAAGAGCTTCGGCTCGTGACAAATCTACTTTGTAAAAGGAAACAATAGATATTATGGATCGAGAAGTCAAGCAATTAAAACAAACGTGTATCCCTATAGTCAAAGTAAGATGGAACTCAAAAAGAGGACAGAATTTCACGTTTTTGGGAACGCGAAGATCAAATTCGTGCCAAGTATCCACATTTATTTCCAAACATCACTCCAACATCTAACTAAATCTCGGGACGAGATTTCTTTAAGGTTGGGAGACTATAACAACCCACAAATTTTTCTCCTATATAAATTATCATCATATTAATTAGATGCAACCGTTTTCCTCAGTATGACTTCCATCTCATTAAATTAGATGACAACCATTTTCAAGGAATATATTTTTGCTTTATTCCTTCCTTAATGTTACGTAAAACTTACATGACCAAAGTAACGTGCTCACAGCAACCACCAATGCCAATTTTTCTCTGAACGTTTATTATTACAGTAAACGTTATAATTTGTCAAGCTAATATGTTTATTTTTTTAAACCTCAAATTTTAACATACATTATATATTTAACGTACCATTCATAACGTTTAATATGATATACGTACATTATCACGTTAAGTTTATATCAAAACCCTGATTTCATGTAATGTTTTTTATTAAACCAAAAGGTCCACAAGTTATAAGCTTGTGTATACAAGTATCAATAAAGAAATTTATTATCTCTTTCCCTCCTTAACCCATGGTACAACTTCTTTAAGCTCAAAGTACAAGCCGATTATGCATGATATTCAAAACATGCATTTTCCCTCCATTTTTCTAAGGCATTTCGTACCACCTCTTAAACATAACTTACAAGCCTTTCTGCATCAACATTTTAAACACCTAATTTTCCTCTGATCCTAAACCCTTAGCTCGTCACTAAACCTAATCATTCCCTAACCATAGATGAAACCCTAAAAATAGTTTTAAGACCTATACTAACCAAGCAATTCCACCCTAACTCTCACCATTGACTTCACCTCCACATCACCACCAAGCACCTTTAGCGCTCCTTGATCACTAGCATGTGACTACTTGCCCTATTGCCCTCAAGTTTCTCGTCACCACCATGGTATGCGGAGCCCTCTCCCACCCCTCTACCTCTCTTGGCTACTTTACCTAGATTCTATACTCACTACTAGATTACTCTTAGTCACTCCTAGCTAGCCTCTTGGCTTCTACTTACTTAAAACCCATTGGGCACCATGGCCTTTGGCACCCTATAATAGCCGTGACAAACACACCCTTCACATCTCACCATTTAAAAATTTATACACTTTACTCATATCTGGTTCTAAGCCATGTCTTAGGAGTTTTATGAAGGGAAGTCTAAGCCTAAGAAAGAAAGCCAAGGTTAAAGAAAGAAAGATGTTTATACATATCCAAGTGTTTCGAACCCAAACAAACCCATTTTCGACCCATTTAGCTTTTGTATTGTCTTTAATCTATTTTTTTAAGTTCCAAATGTGTATAGATCTTTAATAAACTCTTATGGATCATATATAAGCTACTTGTTTAAGCCTTGAACCACAAACCCACACGGTTTGATTTTCCTAAACCAAATGAACCTATTTTGGGATTTCTAGCTCACAAGCTCATTTCATAAGCTACGAGCTCGTAAAACCAACTTATTTTAGCTTATAATAATAAGCTATAAGCTGCAAATTGAAATCAGATTTCAAAAATACCAAGTTTATGAATTTTGGACTTAATTCGCAAATGGTTTCATGCAAAGGGGGTACTAATATTGATAAATTTGAACACTTATAATACTAGAGGGGGGCCTGAATGTGTAATTATCCTAACTTAAAAAACACAAGGGCCTGTTTTTTGCCAATCTTTTAAATTTAAGGTAAATTTATATAAGTGTTATATAAAGCGATTAAATTTGTAAATATATAAATACCAAGGGTATATATTGTCATTTTTTTGTTTATTCTCACAGGTGTATTTAATTGTTATATTTTTATATTAATTATAAAAATATATATAAACATTATAAGACTCGATTTTATTTAAAACGGACACATTATCGTTATCAATCATCGATCGAAACATTATAATTTAATTATGTTTTTTTATTTAACATAATTTATTTCATCCACTAGATTTTTAAAGAAACTTAAAAAAGATAAAATTTATCTTTAAACTTATAACGTATCACCGTCACTACGGGAATGTCTTGTGAGGGGATTTATTGGGTGACGTTTTGACGAGTTGCTGGAGATTTACGATTTACAAGTGTCCTTTGCTCCTTAAACGTTTACTACTTGACCTTTGTTTATGACTAGCCCCGATAGTGAGTACGTTGATTTCCAGTAAGTTAATAAACCAAATTAATATTTACGTTAAACTTTATGAAATAAAGTTTTGAAATATAAACAATCGAACTAAGACTTGACATATTACCCTAGGTTGCGTGACAAGGCCGTTTATTTCTATTTGAGTCACTTTTGACATCAATCAAACTACCTTATCAAGGTGAGTTCATAGTCCCACCTTTATATGTTTTTCCAAACTCCGTAGGGAGATACATGCTATAAACCATGAATACAAGTATTTTCCAACTGTATGCTATCCTGATATATTATTGCCTAGGTTTACTTTTACTGCCAATATCATTTAATCATGAACCATTAATCACTTGCGAGTGAACGCGAATATTGTAGATAGATCTATTGGGATTGACGAATCCCGTTTGTGTTTACCTACACATGAGGTAATCAAACACACTATATTTGAGAATAATGGGTAACTTTGGCAAGTTACCTTTCCAAGAGGACATTTGTTCCTCAATAATGTCACTGAGGTGATTTCTATGTTAACATGTTGGTGTCATAAGCTTAGGGCAATAATACTGTTTTCCATGATAATTGTAGTTGTACAATTATTACTACTTATGATGACTTGTATTCAACTATTACATTTTAAACACTGTGAATTTCACTCAACCTTTATGTTGATCCTTTTAGCATGTTTATCTCAGGTAATTGAGCAAACTATGGCACGGAGTGGCATTGGACTTGAGGACGTCCAAACTTGTTATCATTCAAATTCTATGTTTTCATATGTATTTTGGGACCTCCTTTTTGTAAAACTCTAAAATAATATTGAATGATAACTAAATTTTCCAAAACGTCTCTTTTGAGTCGTTTTCTATGATTATAGCTGTTGATTCATGAAGTAATACCCCAATTTAGCTTCCGCTGCTATATGTCAAATAAGGGGGTGTTACATAGTACTAGAACAAACCCAACAAGGTACTAGTCATGAAGTCTCGGTAAGCACTGAATGGGTTGAAAAATGAAAAAGAATTGTACGGATAAAGGGTGAAAAGAAAGTAGCCCTCCATACACCTATGAAGAAATCGGGTCAATACATCTGTTGTCAGAATCACAATGATGATTTCTAACATTGAGGACTGTCATCACGGACCCAATGATGCAATGCACAACCCTCCCTAGCCACTCAGAATCTCTCAAAATATTTCCGTTCCATTTTTCATGGAGATCAACACGTTTCTATCGGCTTTCTCATTCCGAGATTGTTGATATTGAAAAGGTGGCAGTCCGCTCCAGCCTCCGATCACCAAATAACAAATGTGCACTTATAGAGTCTAGAGCCATCAAGATCAATCTAAAATCTCATTAGGACACATTCCATGACAAACACTTGTTGAGCATCAACAAGTTCATAAGCTGTTATCAAGAGTCCTACACATTATCCCTGTGATAATTTCTAGAACATTCAGAGTGGTACTCTTTAGTATTCACAATAATGAATGGAAATCCTGCTTGAGCCATCATCAAACAAGCTCTTGGTAGGTGACTTGCGAGATTCTATACGAATTAAGCTTGTGTCAACTGGATATCGATTTTGGTCCAGTATATGAATTGACGACTCAATCAGTCAGAAAGTAACTAACTGATTCACTCTTACCATGTTGTCTGCTTTGAGACGTTTCGATAATGAGAATGAGCAAGTACGGTGAATCTAATGCAATCGCATTAGAGGATCCAACACTTTGAGCTGGAAACCCTGTCAAGGAGATTCTTTTAAATTAAATCTACTTAATCACAGGTATAGTAGTCATACTGTAAAATGGTCCTCATGGAACCGAAGGTTAATGTAACCGAACTTAAGACGAATGACAAAGCCATATTCGTCCATATCTGTAGTTTATCACTAACATCAATTTTTAGGTATAAGTGACGGCGTTACAACCTCGTTCCAGCTGAGTCAAGATTCAAGAACTCATGCTCATGATCCATCGACAGAGATAAATTCATAATGAAAGCTCAAGTACATGTTTTCAAGTCTTCCGCAATCTTTGATGTACAAGCACTTCCTCTAAAGAACATCATCGTCAAGATTACTCGTGTGGTTCTAGTAATCATGTCAAAGAATGATGTGTGCTTAAACACACATCATTTTTATCCCGGAAAACACTATTATTTGGACTAAAAAATGAAATATGCTTAATATTATTGTAAATATGTTTGGTTTGTGTTTTTATGTCTTGCAGGTACAAAGGGTTGAAAACGAAGCAAAAACGACAACTTTCGGATAATTTTTGAAGACGTTTATGCATTTTTCAAGGTCAAGACGAAGTCGGAAAAATTCTCCGAGCATGCCATTAGAAAGAGCACGAAAAATCGAGTTTAACGGTGCCTTAATATTTTATTGAGCCGGCCCGACACCATTTATATGGGTCGGACCGACCCATACTTATTAACGCTCAAATTAAACATCATTTAGCTAATTGCAGCCAAGACTTAACAAACGCAGCCCAACACAGATTTAATAATACTTGACCCACCAAGAAAACCATAGCCCAAGTGCAAAATACCCATTTGAAAATATGTAATGAATTGAGAAGATATGGTGCAAATCCCTCACGTGCAGCCTAAATAAATCAAATGGCCTCACATGACCTCCCACTATGAAATTCTTGGCCAATATCCATCCTACACGTGGCAGGCAATTCATTCTTAATTCTCTCAGTGATAAATGAATTATGGAGTGCGTCATTTTGAAGCAAATTAAGAGGCCACATGTCATTTCGCAAATGGAGGATCGAAAATTTGTGTGCTGGCAGTACGAGGTCACCGTCTCCCATGCCAATCATTGGCTTAATTATAAAGCTACCTTCCAAAATGAAAAGACTATTTTACCCCTCAATCTTAGACTCACATTGGTTGGCTACTTGTAAAGACGATTTTACCCTCACCTCATTTTGGTTATTTAAAGAACACGCATATGAGACTTGGGATATTAGTGTTTAGGCAAATAGTAGTAGTAGTGTAGTTTTACTCTTAAATATTTCTAGCTTATTAGTTGTAGTTTTTAGCTTATAGTAGCTTATTGTAAAAGCTAATTTCTTAGCTTATTAGGATTTTGTAATAAGATTGATGTTAGCTTAATAAAGGTTATGTTTGGTTGCTTATTCTCTTTACCTTGTTCTTTTCTTCTTAGCTTTTTTTGAATATAAGCTTATCTTCTAAGCTTATTTATGTAGCTTAATTTCCTAGCTTATTTAGAAAGGAGTTTGAAATCAAATAAGCTATTTCATAGCTTATTGGGTTTGTTTGCTTATTTCTCTAATAAGTTTCGAATATTAAGCTTCTTAAATAAGCTTTTGGTTTTAGCTTATTATCGAATAAGCATTTTGTTTAAGCTTAACAATACTCTCTTCTTTTCTTAGCTTATCTCAGATTTCGAATAAGCTACCCTATAGCTTATTCGTATAGATCTAAGCTTAAAGTTCCCAAATAAGCTTTGGCTTATTTATTTTCTTTTCCATTTCTTTCCTTTATTACAAATAAGCTATTCTAGCTTATTTCGGTTCATTTTCTCCTGGCTTATTTTAGTTCAAATAAGCTGTACATCTAGCTTATTCGTTTGTAAGCTTGAAGGAGTATAGATTTAGATTTACAAAGCTTAATTCTTGTGTTTTTGTTCAGATAAGCTGTATGCTTATTCATTTGGCTTATTCGGTTTCTCTCTTTCCTTTTTCTAATTTGAAAAAAACTTTTAGGTTCATTAGCTTAATCTAGTTTTTGTTTCAAAATAGTTTTAAAAATAGCTTAATAATTAGTCTTTGTTTCGTCGGATAGGAAAACAATTTTAGCAGTTAAGGTTACATTGAAATGGTTTCACATATTTTTTATTTGTTTGATTACTTGGATTGGTTCGATTGGAACTGAGGCTTATTGAAAACGACTTGGACTGGCCCAATAGATTTATACAAACAGAATTTGTAATTGTTTAAAAAGAGTTTTAAGAATTTTCGGTTAAGTAAAGTTTAAAGCTATTTGATATTATGTATTAACTTTGATTATTTTGTGATGACGAAATCGGTTCAACTCATGAGGCGTGGAGCTTAAGGGTTTAATAAGCTAGATATAATTTGACTATTTTCTTTAGCTTATTAAATCGGGTGGTTACTTTTCGTTATCGGCTCGACATTCGATTTTACCTTCTTTCCTATTTCAATACTATTAGTTTAGAATACATAGTTTAATATGTTTAGAATTGCTTATTTGATTAGTATGATTAGTGAGTAGTTTATTAGTGCTTGCTAAGTGATTAGTGGATTGGAAATTAAGTATGGATTGTAAAAAGGTTTGTTAATTAATAATTCTCGATTATTTAGATTTGTAGTTTGAATATTTTGAAGGGAAAAATCCGGAAAAATAGTCAAACGACATATCTAGTAATTAATATCTTTTTAAGAGATTTTTGTCAAAATAAACCAACATTGTGAGATAATTATCTTTTTTAAAGAAGTTAATTCGTTAAGTAAGACCTTAATTCACACTTGAGAAACTTTCCACGTCACTTAGCAAGCATATCTTTTTATATAGTTCTCATCATTTAATTGTTTAGATTATTTGTTATTTAGTATAATCAGTTTAGTATTATTATATATTTAGTTTAAAATCAAAAACCAAAATTAAAAGATAATCAAGCATTTAAATTTCAAACATAGACGTGGTTTTCAATTCAATTCTCGTTGGGATTACAACACTCAGAGGATTGATTATTCCTTTTCCTAAAGTAATTATTACATCTAACGGAAAATACTTGTATAGTACTCGACTTGTGTTTCGACACGAATCAATATGTTCAAAAAGAATTGCCAGAACATATGAAACAGACATAGCGAAAAGAGACAAAAATGTCAAATGAATTACTTGTAATCTAACATCTTATCTTCATTCATTCAGTAATCATTATGGCACAACCACAAA
>BQNB010168733.1:0-13857 GCA_026074375.1 Tanacetum coccineum
TCTCACCCACCACCACCTCCGGCACCACCACCACAGAACCCACCACCACTACTCACCACATAACCCACCACCACTCACCACCTCGTCACACGAGCACACGAGCACAATTAATACCGCCAGCACCTCCTCCTCCTCCTATAAACCATAATTTTTTTCTAAACCCTCTAAATGATAATTCTTATACTTCTTTTTCTAACCCTATAATTGTTGGTGGTGACCTTTTGTAACACTAGCCGAGTCCACCATTGTAATTTTTGTGTTAATTTTTTTAATTATGATAAGGTTTGGTATAATTTGGTGTTAATTATAAATATGTATTAATTTTTTTTGTTTGCCAGTTGGTCGCCGAGTCCACAGCCGGGCCGAGCTGAGTCCACAGCCGACCGAGTCCACAGTAGAGCCGACAACGGGCCGAATACACCAAATGTATGTTATAATTTTTATTTTGGGGACACGATAACAAAGATTTGGATTTCTTTCCGGTGTGTAATACGAGTAGATGGAAAGACAATAACATACCGGGGAAGAAAGTTCCTAAGAAAGTGTTGCGTTACTTTCCGATCATTCCTTGACTACAACGTTTGTACAAGTCTAGTCACACTGCAAAGGAAATGATTTGGCATGCTACTGGAAAGTGTACGGAGCCCGGTAAGATGCAACACCAACTCGTCCGAAATTAATTTATTAGAAATTAATTTCGAAAAGTCCCTCGTTTGGGACTGCTTTTTGAATGTTTTGTCTTATTTAGGATATGAATGCGATGAACCTAAATTGCTAAAATTTTTTTTTTTAAGATGATTTCGACCATGTTTCTCCTTCTTACCCTCCTACGAATATGTCTTTAACACATGATTTAGGAGTTAGGGAATGCTGGCCGAAATTTCCACACATAGTAAATCGGTTATACGCATTCATATATGAGACGAATCATTCAAAGAGTGGGTTAGGATTGTCTTTCATAGTTGCACTAGGTGAACAAAACATCTCGTATTCCTCGTTTGAATGTGTTTAATTAAGTTGCATATAATAACTAAAAGTAATCGATAACACGCAGTATGGAAATCGATGAAAGAGTTGACACTTTTTAGAGCGTCCATGAACGAGCATTTTTATTATCGGTCTGAAAAATTCAACGATCATGCAAGCCGTTAGTGAATAGTGCCGGGAAAATAAGATGTCCATGCAAGTCTTGTCGAACAATATTGTGGGTATCCATCAAACACCTTTCAGACCACATTATGAGACATGGGTTTACCATGGTGAACCGGCTCTTCCTCCGCCACCACCAGTAATAGATAACACAAGACAACCTCTGATGAGTGACATGACAGCGTTACTTAATGATCTTAGCTATATTCCTCCGAATAATGAACACAATGAGCCAACTCAAGGAGATATTGGTGAGATAAGTAACAAACCAACTCAAGCTACACGGTAACGAGTTAAAGAGTTAAATAGCCAGTCCAACGAGGAGCTGAACCCTGATGTAGACTAATGTGACTCGATTAGACTTTATGTGCAAAGTTTCCTGTTTTATGGTTAAAGGTAAAATGACTAATTCAATATTCAATGAATGTTAGAGATTTTTTCCAAAATGTATTTACCATCAGTAAAGGGATACAGGCTCCCACCGTCATACATTTATAAAGAAGACATTTAAACCGATCGGGTTATGTGTACGAGTCATACATTCATGTGAACACATTGCTGCTTAATTTCGGGGAACGAATAACCAAAGATTTGAATTTTGTCCGGTGTAATACGAGTAGATGGAAGACATACCACTGAGGGGGAAGAAAGTTCTAAAGAAGGTGTTGCGTTACTTTCGCAATCATTCCTAAGACTACAATTTTTGTACAAGTCTAGTCCACACTGCAAAGACATGATGATGGCATGCAACTGTGAAATGATACGGAGCCCGGTAAGATGCAACACCCGGTATTATGAGGTAAGAGCCTGGAAGAACATTTGACACCAAAATCCGAATTTAGCAAAAGAACCAAGAAATGTTCGACTAGGGTTGGCTGTAGATGGTTTTGGCTGTTGATGGTTTCAATCCGTTCGGCAACCTTAGTCAGGCTTACAACATGTGGCCGGTGATATTGACAACATACAATCTGCCTCTATGGTTATGTATGAAAGAGAATGCTAACGTTGTTAGTTCCTAGCCCTAAATCCCCGGGCAAGGACATTGATGTTTACTTGAGGCCTTTAATTTAGGACCTAAAGGTTTTATGGGACCGGAAAGGTGTCGAGACTATAGACGTTGCTTCATGTCAGAAGTTCAATATGAGAGCGATGGTTTTATAGACCATCAATGATTTTCCTGCTCGAAGTAGTTTGTTTGGGTGGAGTGGGCAAGGTTATAAGGCATGCCCTACATGTATTAAAGATACTCCATCTGTTCGTATGTTAAGCAAAACAGCTTATGTTGGCCATAAAAGATTCTTAAAGAAGCCTCATAAATGGAGGAGTTCACGTGAATTCAATGGCCAAACCGATAATAGAGATCCTCCTAAAGAATTTGGCCGGGATGAAATCCTGGCTCAGCTTGATAGCAACACGTCTAACGGGTAAACATCCGAGTTATGGGGGTGTGAAGATAAAACGCAATGTTCTTGTCGAGCTTAACTGGACTAAACGATCTATTTTTTACGAGCTTGAGTATTGGTCTTTTCTTACACCTTGACACAATTTAGACATCATGCATATCGAAAAAAATGTGTTGGAGGCCATCTTGAACACTTTGTTAATGAATGACAAATCTAAAGACACCGCCAAGGCAAGACAAGACTTGCAAAGGTTGGGCATTTGAAGTGGCTTGTGGCTCGGCCAAACCAAAAACGAGAAGTGCTTGAAGCCTTATGTTGCGTATTCTTTCACACCAGAGGTCCGAAAAAAGTTTTGTCAGTTCATCAAAGGAGTTAAACTACTAGATGGGTTCGGATCATGCTTCAAGCACAAAGTGACCGATAATGATACCAATATAACGGGCCTGAAGTCTCATGACTGTCATATAATGATGCAACGTTTACTTCCTTACGGACTTCAAAACTACTTGCCCGATAATATTGCAAAACCAATAATCGAGCTATGTTCCTTGTTTAAGCAAATCTGCTCTGCAACTTTGATGGAGGATAACATGTTGAAAGCTTAGATCAAGGTGGTCGATATTCTGTGCGATCTTGAGCTCATATATCCTCCTGCTCTCTTTGACATTATGATTCACTTGGTTATTTATTTACCTCTAGAGGCTTTTGAAGGCGGGCTCATTCGCCCCCGTGGATGTTTCCATTTGAAAGATACGTGAAGAAGCTAAAAGGTTATGTACGAAATAAAGCTAAGCCGAAATGTTCGATTGCGGAGGGTTATGTTGCAGAAGAAGCATTGACTTTCAGTTATCATTATTTTCGGGATGTTACCACGAAATTTAATCGTCCCGACCAAAATATGAATCCCCCCCCCAACGTGTCAGTTTCAGGTCGGTTATTCAATTTGATGCCCAAGAGTTGAAGAAAGTGAAATGATATATACTTCACAACAGTCCTGAGATCGACACGTACCGGTCTGTTACTTCAAACAATCCTTGAGTCGACACGTAACCTGTCCCAGTTCATGAAGGTTACGGTTTTTTTATTTTGAAATTCTTTTCTTAACTTAATCATTTTCGAGACTTATTCTAATACCTAATGAACGTTTTTCACTTTATTTCCTAACAAAGACACGGAAAGAAGAATTCCGCCGACTGGTTTGGGTCGTGGTAACTTAGATTATTTTAGTGTACTTAACTGTAAAAATAACAATATCTAATTTGTGTCTCTAACTAATCATCTTCTTCATAGTCCTTCAACGTCACCGTGACAATGACAAAAGACCAGAGGTTAGCGATAACCAGCGAGTTTATTCGCTTTGGCTTGTAGACCAATGGAGCTTCCAATCTAATAAACTCTTGCGGAGTCGACGGTGTGAGGTATGCCGTGCACAGCCGCGATGACGTCGCACAACTTAAAAATAGCGCATTTGTTCGCCTGGCCCTGACGGAGAAATGTATTATGGTCAGCTTCAAGAAATCCTCGATTTTAAGTATTTGTTGTTCAAAGTTGTGTTGTTCGATGTTAAGTGGTTTTGAACTAGCAACAAGAATGTAGTCAAAAAACTTGTCCTTAGAAACAACATGACACAAATCGACTGCAAAGGCGAGGTATTTAAAAATGATCAATACATTCTCGTAACACAAGTCAAACAAGTCTTCTACCTTGAAGATAAGGCCAAACCCCACTTGAAGGTCGTCGAACATGTTAATCATAAAAAGTTTTCCAATGGGGGTGTCATCGTGGTAGAGGACGATCCTGATATAACATTCAAAAACTCATCTGATCTCCACTTTATACTAGTTTGAATGGCATTGGAATAATGCGACTTTTGATTAGATAGTTGGTCAATCAACGGAGGTTGACGCCCCGCCAGATATCATTGATGTTGTTGACCAAGGCGATGATATTACTGATCATGAAGACGCCATTCCTCATGATTAGCAGTTCTGATGTGGAAGACTGATCAATTGTTGTTGAATGATGTGGTGTTCGACAAAGTTTATTCGATTGAAAAAGAAGATTGATCATGAGTTGTAACTTGCAAAAGACACTTTTATATTGAATGAATGAATGATCTTGTTGTGATTGTTTAAATGGTGTATATTTTTATTTGGATATGTATGTATTTTTGGATGTGTGCGATGCTTATATTATTTTGTTCATGATTTTTCTATATGTTCTGTTTAAATGGTGTATATTTATTTGGTATGTATGTATTTAGATTAGGGCAATGCTTATAATGATTTTGTTTAATGACTTTTCTATTATGTTATTTTAAATGTGTATATTTATTTGGGATATGTATGTATTTGGATTTGTGCATTGCTTATATTATTTTGTTCATGAATTTCTATATGTTATGCTTAATGTACTTGTACGATGTCAGTCGTAGTTTTCCGGGTCCCCACGGATGGTTGCTGGTGGCGGTGAGGATCGTCCCCCTCCACACCATGTACCCACCGGTTGCATGGGTTGCTTTGCTAACCGAGGTAAGAATTTCTGGATTATTGTAATACAAGCATAAATTTGATACATATATTGAACTTGCTTGCCTTGAATTTTTATGACTTTATCACTCACTTGATTTTGCAGGCAAAGGCAAAAACGGAAAGCCATTTCGTGGCGGCAGTGGGCAGCGGGAGCTGAAAATAACTCGGCAGACAAGACCTGGAACCTCTCGTTAAAGGAAATCACCGATAAAAAAGGCCCATTCCCGATCCGGTTTGAGCTGCGTGACAAACAAACCCTTATGCCTCTCGGTGACCATGCGGCTTATTGGTCTAGCTACATCGGGGAGGTCATTAGGGGTGTGCCTTTGTACTACCCTTCTTGGCTGAAGGTCCCGAAGGAGCGGAAGGCGGCGCTCATTACAGATATTGGGGTCAGTTATCCTTTTATGTTTATTTCATTATCGTGTTCATTTATTTAATTGTGTATATTTATCTAAATTCGTTTATTTATTTATATCATATAAATAAAAACAAATTTAAAAAAATATATAAAATTATATCTCGTAACTTGTCTTCGTTTTGTTGTATATGATTGTCAGGACCCAGTTTGATTCTGAGCCACAACACATGGAATTCCCGCCTGGACAAAGATCAACGGCCGACACTCCAGCAGCAATTGACAAAAAAGCGTACAATACCAACAAGGCTGCTTTCAAGGCCCACCATTGGGTTATAGACCGGGACTTACTATGTGGAGAAGATCAGGCGGACACGTCCTGAGGACATTACGGCGGAAGAGTGGGATAAGTATATTCAGTTTTGGAATGATCCCAAGAACATTGCCTGAGCCGCTCAAAATCGGCAAAACCGGGCAAAGTGGCACGGCTATCTCGACAGGGTCCGGTCGCTTGCTCGCGCTTCGAGATCGAGATGGTAATAAACTTATAATTATTTTACATACAATATATACATACATATCTGATTATACGCTTTGGTGTGTTGTGATTTGTCGTTTTTAATTTGTTTCATCTTATATGGGTGTGTATGTACAAAGGCAGAGCTCAGCCACTCAGGAGTACCCGGCGCTTATTGACACCTTCTTCGTGGCACACACTGTTAACGGGGAATTCCTTCAGGATGAGGACTGTAACACCCCCATTTTTACAATATAGCAGCGGAAGATAATCTGGGGTATTACTTCATGGATACAACAATCATAATCATAGAAAACAACTTTAAAAGAGACGTTGTTGGAAAAATTTAGTTATCATTCATTATAATCAGAGTTTTTACAAAATGCAGGTCCCAAAATCTAAAACATCAAGTTTGAATGATAACAGTTCAACCATCTTTGAGTCCATGCCACTCTGTGCCGCAACTTGCTTAATTACCTAGATATCCATGCTTAAAAAAGTCAACACAAAGGTTGACTTGAAATTCGTAGGTTTGAAAATACCGTTTGAATACAAGTCATAGTGTAATAAATTGTACCAAACACATTATTATGAAAATGTTATGTTATGAATCTTGGGTCACGTTATTATATACCCGTTATTTGTAATAATTGCAACGAATGCAATTATCATAGTAATAGTGTATTACTGCGTTATTGTCTTGTTTGGTCTGTTTGGTCATGTCTTGTATAGTATAGTCTGGTCTAAGCTCATGGCACACAAACTGACTAGTGTATATATATATACCCAAAATGATGTGATATATATAGAGATAATGGCCCTCGGTGTAGGTAATTTCCATATACCTATGAAATTCAAATATAGTGTGTTTGGTTACCTATCCGGCTAACACAAACAGGATTCGTCAATCCCGATAGATCTATCCACAATATTTGCGTTCACCCGTAAGTGATAAAGGTCCCCTGTAATGAGGGACTTTTGCATAATGTAACTTAGACAGTAGCTGTAATAGTGTATCAGGATAGCATATAACTTGTAAAAACACTTGTATTCCTGGTTTAAGCATGTATAAGTCTTTGAAAAGTAATCACATTGTTATAAGATAAACGAGTATGTAAAAGAGTTTGTAACAAGCATGTATCCCCCTCGCGGGTTTATAAAACATGTAAATAAGTAAAGGCGAGGTTATGAACTTTACATGATAGGTAGATGTAGAATTATTCTGAAATGAAAGCTGACGACCTTATCACAATCTTAACCGGGGAAGGTTGATATAGCAAAATGATAATAGACAGCCACGATACGCAACCTGAGTAAATATGTTGAGTCTTAGGAAGATTGTACTCTAGAACTTTAGTTTTAAGAGTTATGAGTTTGATTGAAGAGTTTGGAATTATTGTATCACCGTTCGGGCCATCATAATTCAGAAGTCATTCAGTAAATGTTTGAGGAGCTAGGGCACTTTAAATCGTAAACCCAACAACTCAGTCAGAACGTAATACCAAGATGAAACTCCTTAATATGAAGCTCCCTAGTATTGTGATACGATATAATCGGTTTTAAGCGTTTTAATCCATATCTGGAAATGTTAAGCACGTCAAGCGTTAATTAAAGTTATGTCTGGTAATGTTTTAAATGTGTTTTTATACTTTTTCAAAATGTTACATTTTAGACCCTGGGGTTTGGAAAATTGCAATTAGGCCCTTGGAGTTTGCACTTTTACGACTTTGGTCCCTCACTTTAACAAGATATTCAAGTAAACTTGGACTTTGAAAAGTGAACATAATAGTTTCCTGGAGTAATAAATTTGATAAAATGACATTTTTAGTCCTTTTAGTTATAAGTTTCCGAAAGTTACTATCATAACCCTTGCATGGATTAAAAATTACAAAACATGTCCAACAATTTTCCATGCAAGCTTAGTTTAATTACAATAGACTTTATAAGTTATTAATAAACTAAAATATGAAGTTTTAATGCACACAAGTTTAAATACGATTCATTAGGATTGGAAGCAAAACGGTCAAATTAGGTTTCAAAATGCTAAAACGCGCGAGTTTTAAGTTCAAATTCCTTCATTAATCAATAAAGTGGTTATTTTAACATTAATTAAGCTGCTAGGATAGATTATAACAATATTTAACCATTATAACATTTAGTTTTAAGAAAAACGCGAAATTAGGGTTTCGGGTGTACGGTTTTGGATCAAAATGGAAAATGAGCATGAATTGGGTTATGAAACTTTAACAAGAGTATATTTAGGACCCATATGAATCATTATAAGGGTATTTTAGAGAAGTAGAACATTCAAAACTGGGATTGAGCTTTCTAATGATCAAATATGGTGGAAATGGGTCGTTTCGGTAGTATTTCACTCGTAACGCCTTGTTTCTTCATTCGAGGCTTCAAATTCTTCAGGTTCTCGTTCTTAAAATTCTTTAATGATCCTAGGATCATAAGGGAGCAAAGTATTGCTGCCTATAAGGGTTATAGAGGTGGAAGTTGGGCGAAAATTGAAATGAAGACATAAGGTCGTCCCTATTTATACTAGTTTGAGACCAAGAAGGTTAAGTAACTCATAAGTTCTGATGTGTGACACATAGGAGGCCTAGTGTAAGATGTGTTGAAGCTATCTTATTAATTTTTGTTTAACCATAATTTTTGTTGGCGGGGCAGCGGGTTTAATAACGTTGGGGATTGTAAAAACTTTTTTTTATCCTTTATAATTGTTTTTAGGATTTTAGATATTAAATTCGGAAAATCCCCGTCTGAATTTGATCATCCTATAGAAAACCCGTCCAAAATTAATTTATTAGATATTAGCGATGATGAAGACCCCCTTCCTCATGATTTAGCAGATTCTGATGTTGAAGACCTCATCAATGATGATGACGGTGTTGAGAAAATTTATTCTAGTGAAGAAGAAGATTAACCTTGTGTTGTAACTTGCAAAATACACTTATATATTTGAATGAATGAATGAATGAATGAAATTGTTGTGGATTGTTTAAATGTGTAAATTTATTTGGATATTTAGATTTGTGCATGCTTGTATTATTTTGTTCATGAATTTCTACATGTTATGCTAATTGTACTTGTACAGATGTCAGCAGATGTTGCCCGGCCCCATGGCAGTGACGGTGGCGGTAAATTTGATACATACATTGAACTTGCTTGCCTTGAATTTTTATGACTTTATCACTTACTTGATTTTGCAGGCAAAGTAAACGAAAGCCCAATTTGGGCGGCAGGGCAGCGGGCAGGCTGAATACCCGCGACAAGACCCGAAATCTCTCCTTAAAGGAAATCATGGATAAAAAAGGCCCCGTCCCGATCCGGTTTGAGTTGCGTGACAAACAAACCCTTATGCCTCTTGGTGACCATGCGGATCATTGGTCTAGCTACATCGAGGAGGTCATTAGGGGTGTGCCTTTGTACTACCCTTCTTGGCTGAAGGTCCCGAAGGAGCAGAAGGCAACGCTCATTACAGATATTGGGGTCAGTTATCCTTTTATGTTTATTTCATTATCGTGTTCATTTATTTAATTGTGTATATTTATCTAAATTCGTTTATTTATTTATATCATATAAATAAATAAACAAATTTAAATAAATATATAAATTATATCTCTAACTTTGTCTTTGTTTTGTTGTATATGATTGCAGACCCAGTTTGATCTGAGGCAGCACATGGAATCCCCCGACTAGACAAAGATCAACGCCGGCATCCAGAAGCACTTGCAAAAAGCGTACAATACCAACAAGGCTGCTTTCAAGGCCCATCATTAGGTTATAAACCCCACGATCGGGACTTACGATATGGAGAAGATCAGGCGGGCACGTCCTAAGGACATTACGGCGGAAGAGTGGGAAAAGTATATTAAGTTTTGGAATGATCCCAGGAACATTGCTCGAGCCGCTCAAAATCGGCAAAACCGGGCAAAGAGCACGGTCATATCTCGACAGGGATCCCGGTCGCTTGCTCGCCTTCGAGATGAGATGGTAATAAACATTATAATTATTTTACATACATATATACATATATATCTGATTATACGCTTTGGTGTGTTGTGATTTGTCGTTTTTAATTTGTTTCATCTTATATGCGTGTGTATGTACAGAGGCAGAGCTCAGGCACTCAGGAGTACCCGTCGCTCATTGACACCTTCTTCGTGGCACACACTGTTAACGGGGAATTCCTTCAGGATGAGGACCGACGTATATACGTAAGTTTTGTTTCAAAACACACTTTAATGAATTATCGAGAATTAATGTAGCAACCCGACTAATATATTAACTATCTTGTGTTTTTGTCACTACATAGGAGGAGATGAGGAGGCTGGAGGCTACGGGCACCTACACTGATGATGAGATCAATCGCTTGGCTAGAAGGGGTAAGCAGCGAGGGCACATTCCCGGTGTTGGTAGGGTATTGCCAGCACGGGCCACAGCCGGCCCAAGTACGCCCGCGTCTGAAAGCACGCTCAACAGCCTACACAAAAAGGTGGACTTCATGATGAGTCTTTTCAAAAGTGACTCAAAGTACTCAGATATGTTTTCACAGTTTGAGTCGGGTGGTGCCAGCGGGAGTGGCGGGTGCGGGGACGACGAGGAGAGTGCCGACGATCAGGAGGACGAGGATGAGGATGGCGATGGCGATAGTTAGTTGTGTTATATATTGGTTAGTATGCTACATTGTTACTTTATGTTCATCTTGGCGACCTGTAAACACTTGTTTCCCTATCCTATCATGTTGAATATTGACTTGTAAGCCCCGTTTATGACTAGGAAGCAACGTTTTGTAGACTTATTCGGATTTTGGACGATTTAGCTTTATTATGTTTTGGTTTTGGTACAAGTTGTGATGTATTTGTATTGCGTTGATCCGTTATATTGTATTGTGTTTTGGTACAAGTTGTGATGAGTTTATACAGGTTTTGGTACAGGTTTGATGTTTGGTAGATTTTTTCTGGAAAAATTCCAGAAAAAATCTGGAAATCGCCTGCTGTGCAGGCTGTATTAAAAAAAACTGCAGACTATTCCCCGGCGACATGTCGCCGGGGATAGTACACACAAAACGACAAATTCTCATTGCTATTGCGTTGACAAGTCAACTGATAAGGAAACTTTACCCCGGCGACATGTCGCCGGGGATACCTGGCACTAAACGACAAAACACGTTCCTTATACGTTGACAAGTCGTGGGACACCGTGTCGCTGGGGAACGTATCCCTAGCGAGCGTTCCCCAGCGAACATTCCCTAGCGACAAGTTGCTAGGGAAAGGTATCCCCAGCGACAAGTCGCTAGGAAAAGCCCCGAAATGTCGCTAGGGGATGTGGGAAATGTTGTAGTGGCGAAAACAAACTATATTGGAATTTGAGTTTTGTGTTTTGGTTAATTAAGTTCGAAAAGCTTAGAGCATCTCCAATGGTAAAAATAAGCAATGACTTTATACAATTTTGAAAAGCTTTTTGAGTGCTTTTTCCCATTGCATTCACAACTTTTTGAATGACTTTTTACAATGACTTGTTAAACAACAAGTCATTTGTAAAAGCTATAGTCATTGGAGGTGTTTTGCATTTAATGCATTAAATGCAAAAAGCTTTTTGCATTGGAAATGCTCTTAGAACCAAGACCAAACAATGTATTTCGAGTTATCTTCGTTTGTCTAAACATGGATGTTTCTTTTTTCAGCTATCTTATAATAAATACACAACATATCTATCTCACATGTCTTAAACATGACTTGAACTCATAGTCATCTGTTTGAGGAGCTTCTCACACAACATAAGGTATTATTAGAACGTAAGCCCTTTAATTTGAATGTCTAAACCTGTTTAATTGTTTACGAGTAATGACGAAACCAAGCTGATCAATAACACTTGCTTAAAAGGCAACGCACACATGGTTAGATATCGGTTTTAAGTTGTGTTACACCGCCTTCATGAACAATGCACACAAACATATCGTTCACTTTTGACATGAAAAACTCTTTATTTGCTTTTGCTAGATAACTTCTTTAACTCGATGGCTTTTCAAGTCATGACTCAAAATCATTATGCATGAAGAGAAAACTACGTTCGAATAGATTGTTATAGGTATTCAAAATGTACAAATTAAACCAATGATTAATTAAGACAAGCATGATGCCACAAGGTTAGTACATATACCATTTTTGCATTTCTAAACCCATGATTGAATATAGAAAAAAAGATGACGATATGGATGTGAAGGTTAGGTAAGTTGTCATCGATCAGTTGATTATAACAATTTTTTATTTTAAAGTAAATTCACTTTTAATTATAAATTGATATCCACAATATTGATCCCCACTTAATCATAAACCACCAACTCCCTATACTTTTTTAATGGTAGTAATCCATAATTTATGACTCTTTACGTGGAATTTTCTATACCAACCACTAGCATATTTGATTATATTAGAGTTTTTGTAGGCCAATTATGTCCTTTAAAGACAACTAAAGCTAAGCATGCATAATTGTAAAAAAAATCACTGATCCTTAGGGGCTTAACAAACCATCAATCCATCACCCTCAAAATGTTCTCAAGACAACAACAACTTTAACTTGTGATGCTAGTTAAGTTATGTAGGACTTCATTGCCAAAAAGAATATCACTTCAGAGTATAATATTACAATTTGGTTAAAGACTTCTGTTATTGTTGATCAAGAATAATGTTTGGGTCCCTATATGTTTAGCAACTTTCAGTTGCTGAATAAGCATACAGTTGGTTAGATTGCTTAAGTCACGTATTTGGGGAACCATTTTTTTTATGTAAAGTATATTGTGGATAAAGTAGGTCGGGTCAAGTCGTGGACAGTTATCATTATTATTGTGTGACTTTTGTTTGTTAAAAAAATTTATTAAGTCATGTTTAATTAAAAGATGACTTAATACAGACAGTCTCAGTTTTATTATTTAATATTTTCAGTCATATTTCTTTATTAAGTCACAAACAAACAATTTTCACATGACTTAATCAATTTAGTTCTTTTCATATTAAGTCAATTAAGTCTTTATCAAACACCACCTTAAACTTGTATAAATTTAGCCGTAGTTGCTCATATGTGAAACTTGGTATAACCATCTGTGCATGGCTACATGCAGACTCTTTTTTTGCTTTCTATATAGGCCAATTTTTTTATATTGTATATGTTTTGTTGCTTGTTTATGAACATTATCAAACAACTGGGATTGTGAAGTTCATGATCTATCAAACTAGGTGCGTCAAAGAAAAGAATGAGAGTGAAATATAAAACTTTAGATGAAATTTTCTATGAAACAACATGAAAATAAGGGTCAGGGGACCATGGTCCAAATAAATATAGACTTGAGTTTAACCACCCAATCGAATTTTAACAGCCACAACATGTACCATGTTTTCTGTTGTCCAAACTTTTGAGCTGGGCCCAGATCAGATTCTGGGCTGGTTAGTGGAAATAAGCCCATGTGAACGCATTTTCAACTTTATTTTATGGATGTTCACAAACGAGTTGGAAAATGGCCCGCGCGTTGCGGCGGGGGCTAATATGTTATTGCAACACAAGTGTTTTCATAAAAATTCGCCAAGAAGAAACTATAAAATTTACCCAAGCGTAAGCTGAAATTATTATTTTAAAGTTATTAGATAGTTTAAGGGCGTGTTTCGAAAGTTTTTTTTATTTCAAAAATATATATTAAACTTCAACATTTTTAATAAAATCGTACGTACGTCAAAAGCATTGCAATATTGGGCTCGTTTTGTTCGCAATTCGAATATCTTTTCATTGGTATTTTTTTTTCTGAATAAATCAGTAGATAAACACACAAAACCCTAGATCCATGAGGTCCTCATCCTCTTCATCTTCAAGATCCAAGATCCACTCATCTAATCGATT
>BQNB010168734.1:1265-13856 GCA_026074375.1 Tanacetum coccineum
GTAAAAGTACGTTTTTAGGTATGAAAGCGAGCTATATGCGCCATAAATGGCCTTTTAACAAGTTGGCTACCAGCTGGAGTTCAACTCCTAGCCGAAAATAAAACTATTATGACATATTAAAATGTTTCTTCAACAACGTTGTTGGGACGAATCAATCAACCACTGACTGGTTATGTACTAATCGAGCACTCATGCTCACATTCGTAATCGAAACGGTTGGTTTAATAATATGGCAAAATAAGACAGCAATGTGACCAAAATATAAGTCGACGTATATAACGAAAGAATAAACGCCTATATACGTCGTGCATATGAAATCCATCTGCTGCTCGCTTCGAGTTCTGACTTAAAATTTATCGACGAGTCCTTCTCGGGGTCCTATAAATGGTAGGGGTACGAAGAGTAGTTAGATGTACATCACAACTCACTCACTGAATCATCAGTGGGTGATGACAATCTCTAATGATATCCTAGTCGAGGAGGACAAGCAGTTCTGACAACGTCTGTCTAAAGATCAAAATACTAATATTTGTCGAGGTCTTCGTCCGAATCGTACAATATACGGGAAGGTGAGGGATGAGACTTAATGACCGCGTCATGGCGAAAACAAAGACATGCTTAGTCTATCAGGTCATAGAGTGATAAAGATAAAGAACATATGTAAAATGGGACATTGGACTATAAAACAAAAATGTATGCATGAAATATAAATGCACACGACCAATGCAACTTCGGGTGACCTTATGCCTATGACTCCACCAAACACGATACTTGATAACTATTCCGAACATTCCATGATTCTACCTGAATTAGACAAAGTTGATCAAGTTCTGCCTAATTAAGGTCAAATGATGCAATGTCCGGACTAGTCAACTCCTATCATGTTCGGCATTCTATAAAAATAATTCTTTGGTAATAGTTGCAGTTATTAGCTTTCGAAAACTGGCATTCACTACAACCAGGGCTTTGATACCAAATCTGTAACACCCCACTAAAGTGGAAACAAGGAGTGTGATAGCACAAGGCACAAGTACATGGTAATAGTACAACACCATTTATTAATTAAACAAAAAAGTACTTTATTGCAATACTTCTCTTAACCGAACATTGGATTTAAAACGTAAATTCGACTTCATATACGCTTCATCTTGATATTAAAAGATTTAAAATAGATGACACGGTGAGACTCCACAATGTAATTTTCTTCAAAAGAAACTTACTAACGATCACCTGAAATGCATGAGAAAACGAGTCAACTATAAAAATAGTTGGTGAGTACACGGGTTTATAAAAATGTGGTAAAAACCATTCATAAATAAGTCTCATGACAAGAGTCCTATAAATATATCCTATTACAAGTCACGCTCATACAAGACTTGTAAAAAATACATTCTCCTACACTTCCATGATAAAGGATAAATCTTAAAATATCGTTTATAAAAGAATACGTTATGGCCAGAGTCATATAAATTTTATCCCACACAAGTCGTCCATGGAAGACTTGTATCGTATAATATTACAGACAATGCCATAACATATAGATATGCCAAATAGTAGAAAGTCTAAATGTTCAAAGACACTTGGTTAATATTAAAGTACAAAGTCAAAGTAAAATGCACACGCAATAAATATAGTGTCAAAGAACAAATGAATGACTGCCTCTATATATAAATATTATGCAATTCCGAAATAGTGGAACGAGAGGTTGACCGACCTCAAATAGCGC
The DNA here is from genome assembly GCA_026074375.1 of Tanacetum coccineum. Lineage (NCBI taxonomy): Eukaryota > Viridiplantae > Streptophyta > Magnoliopsida > Asterales > Asteraceae > Tanacetum > Tanacetum coccineum. The sequence continues at coordinate 2,992 of BQNB010168734.1, forward strand.
TACCCATAATATTTACACCCATGTTCGGTGGAGCACAACAAGTACGTATAATTAATTAAGAACAGGAACCCAATCAAGGGTGACTTAGACATGTGGGGAAAGAATAGTATCCCAAACACCTAACACTATATCCATGCACCCTACGTATTCACACAGAATACGCAAGTAATGTTTTAATAAAAATAATATTAACCAAGTCTTACATATTATAAAATAATATGTGTAGTCCGACAATGTACAAATCAGACATATATCATAAGATAATACGCAAAGCTCAATTTCATAAAGTCACGCGTATATAAAACAATACGTAAGGTCATAATATAACAAATAATAGATTTAAAATCTGTTCATAGTATGCAAAAATCCCTAAAATAGAAAACGGTAAAACGGGGATCTTGCGAATACTCAAAAGTACTTATCAAGCTCAAAAGATGTTCAAATAGTCTAATATAGTCCAACAATGTTCGTAAAATAGTTTTAATCATGCATTTCACCCTAAAACGTATAAAAACATTTAAAGAGAGGGGCGGTGAACTCACCTTAAAAGGTAGTATACGAGTGCGAGAACGACGTTAACCAAGAAACGACCTAGGAACCCAATGAATGCATGCCTCTACAATTGAAATATAAACTGAATATGACAATTATTAGACTCCGAACAATATGCTCAGTCTCGATGAAAAATATTGCTAAAGTCAAAATACTAGTTTCGTCGTTAAATACACTTTATGCTTATTTTCTCAAAAACTAAAAACCGTCCCAACTTTTTAAGTCGTAACGGACAACCAAATTACCAAGTTAAACTTGCCCACTGCTCAAGCACTTCCAATATATCAAAATACAGTGTCTTAGGTATCTCCTAGGGTTTTCGCGGATTCTATAAAAGTCTTTTACCCATTCTAATCGACCCGAATCGGAAAATGGTCAAATCTGGACATATAAAAGTATTTTAATGACCAGAGGGTCTAATTCAAATTTATTTGAGTTAGGCCAATGGGAAACTCTAAATAATCCTTACAAGTGTCTCCCATATAAGTTTCAAGGATATATTCATCATTGTTTATTATTTCTAGTCATTTTAGTACAAGGGTTAAAAACAGATTTTTGGGCAAATTTGACACCTTTTACCATTTTATAACTTTTAATAACCAAACGACATCATATTTTTATAAACCTGGCATTTCTAGAAACTAGACTCAAAGAATTTTATTTTAGAATCTTGAACCATGTCAAAACATATTTTTATCATCAACTTACACCCCAATCAATATGACACAAAAATAAATTAGTAGGCTGATTGTAATTTCCTTTTGACTAAAACAAGTCAAACCGCTAACCCATAATGTAAAAACGACCCAACTAACTCTCACAATCATATTATACAAGTCTTAGAATCAATTTAATCCAAAAATCTCAGTAGGTAACATGAAAAGATTTGACCCATAACATATACAAATCCATACCCGATATAGTTTAAAATCATGATTTTACGCCCCATTTCATCACTAGTTTTACTTTTTGAATCATCAAACCACTTGTATAACTTTTATAATCATATGACTATTATTACAAGAACCTATTTAATTGTCAAAACCAGTAGCCAATTTATAAAAATATTTGCTTATTGCATGTTCAAATCTACCTCCGATTTAACATAAAATCATAGTTTTTACGTCTATTTTAATCACTAGTTTTGTCCTATGAACCTCTAAATCACCCAAATCCAACTCATAATTATTTGACCAATATTTTTAGAGTGTTTTAATATGTTATTTACAGAATAATATAGTTTTATAGATTGGGACAAAAATAAAATGACCAAAACTTACAGTTGAGCCTTAAAAGGCACTTTTCGCGTACAAGATGAGCACATGGCAACTTGTACCCTTGTAACAATCCGTATTTTTGATCAATGTACGACGTTATTAAATTTACTAATTTTTTTTTGTACGCGTTCGCTTTTAAATTTAATAGTTAAGTTAAATCGCGTAAGTTAAAAATTATCGTTTAGCGTAAACGGACACCAAACAAATAAATGTTTACATCAAGCAAGTGTTAAGTAATTATTTTGAGTATAATTATTAACTTTGTTTATTTTATTTTTATTGGTTACGTAAATTGATTACGTTTCGCGATAAAATTACGTTTAGGCATACCCGGAAGCACCAAAACTTTTCTACGCTTCAACAAATACCCACTTTTATACCCAATACATAAAATTAACTCAAATATCTATCCCATATGCTCATATGGCCGGATTTGGACTCAAAGATACAAAGAAAATATCATAGGAACACTTTCCTTGTTTTCATGGGATAATCTCCACTTTTAGGAACCAAAGACCAAAGACCAAAGACCAAAGACCAAGGACTTTCCCTAAGACCCTCATCTTGTTTCCCATGACCACTATTGCAAACTTTTGACCAACTAGGCATATATATACTTGTATGCAAGAGTTATAACACATACATACACAAAACACTTGGTGTAAAAGATCAAAAACACTCTCTTTTCTCCTCTACATAGCCACGGCTCAAAACCCCTTTCCAACTCAATCCATACAAAATTTTCTACATCATATACAAGCCTTCACACATCCTTCCTAAGATATACTAAGGTATTTACAAGCCTTGGTTAACCATTTGCAAGTATTTATCAAAGAAAGGAAGCTAGGGTTTTCATTTGGATAATTAGGGTTTTCATTAGTGCAAGCTTGGGTTTTATATCTAAACAAGGGTTTAGATACTTTGGTTCATCATCATACATCACTATAAGGTTATCTAAAAACCTTCATGTCTTTACTTTTATCATATTATGAGTTTATATGTTCTATTTAGCAATATCACCATTAGGATACTTTTAAACATGTAAAACATATTTCTGCTTGTGGTTATGATTTTGAACACTTTTACATATGTTGTGTAGTTGATAATATCATGGAATAAAGGAATTATAAGTATGGTAACATGTTTGTTAAAGTATAAAAGGTTCATGTGTAAACTTGCTAAATTAGGGTTTCTTTAATAAAGTTGTGATTAAAAGAGAGATTAGAGGACTTACTATTTGAACACAAGGACAAACTATGAACTAATGAACCTATTATATGTAAGACATAAGATATGAAGTTTTGTAAAGTACTTGTAACAAAGTTGTTAACCTAAAAAGTCTTAAAATCAAGTTTTAAACACATTTCATCAACAACTTCAAAAATTTAAAGGGGAAGAGGAGGGGAGGGGGAAGGGGGGGGGCATTTGTAAAAGAATTCTAAATGAAAAAAATTTCATAAAAATTATTCAAACAACAAGTTTGGTATTTTTATTAAATTATACATATTTTAGGATTCCAACATGATAAGAATCGTAATTTTTCAATTAATAACGAACGAGTTTATGAAGTTTGCGGATTGCAAATTACGATAATTAATACTTTTAAAACTATTTTTTATAAAAGGTACTGTTCATGACAGAAATAATTATTTTTTGTAAACCGCATAAACAGTAGAACTTTCAATTACAAAAACATGCTCGAAGAATCACTAAAAACGGAGCTATAACGAAAAAAATATGACGTATTTACGGGTTTTTACGATAATTAAGAAACAATATCAAAATACTTATAACTGGTGTGAACCGTACAATTACTGTTCACCAGAGGGTACCAAAAATATAAAATTATGATAACCGTCCTGAAAAAAAAAAATACGAAGGCGTGGGCATAGAAACGTCAAAACGGGTTAAAACGCGAAGTTACGCCAGGTTTTTACTACAACGGTAATTATTAATTTTTAATTTAATTAAACACAATTTTACCAAAATAATAGATGGTGATTAAACGATAAGACCTATATGTGGTATGAGTTAAGCAAAGTGCTATTATTACTAGGGAGTTTTCATAATGAGGCCATCTCGGGGTGGCGAATCGACGAGTTGTTGGATTTACGATTTCAAGTGTCCTAGCTCCTCAAGACGTTCACTACATGACCTCATTAATTATAATACCCGAACGATAGTATGATGAAGCTATATGACCTTAAACAAAAAGAAAAAAAAAAACAAAAAGAAAAAACAAACAAAAAATAACAAAAAAAAAAAACATAATAACAAGAAAAAAAGAAAAATACAACAAAAAAAAAAAAAAAACAAAAAAAAACGAGACAAAACCAACCACCGAGCAACGAACCAAACCCCACCCAAAAAGAAGCCACAACTTTCCCCAACCCTACAGGAGCACCGGTCATACCGATCCTACAACTCCAAAGTGTGTAGTACTTATACGACCTATATGGATTAGGTTGCATTCGAATCGTAAGCCGTGACACATGTTCATATTGATGATCTGTTGATTACCCTTCCACTCAAGGTGAGTGTCATAGCCCCTTTTTCTATCGACGTGTTTTATTAAATTTTTGGGGAGATTTACATGCGTGATTTCTTTGGACACAGTGTTTTCAAAACTGTATGTTATTTCTGATTACATTGTTCCTAAGTTACCGTATTGCATTTAAGTCCCCTTTATCATAACGTTTAATTATCTGCTGGTATACAGCTAGTCGTTTTGGATAGACATTGGGACTGACCATCCCCGTCTGGGCTGTGGTTTCTAGTTGACCATTGACGCATTTAACATTTGAAGAAAATTCGTAGGATGTTTGGCAACATCTGTATTGAGAAAATTCGTAGGATGTTTTTGTAACATCTGTATCCGGGTTTGGGGCAACAAACTCGAGTACAGTTTGATTACAGTTATTACTTAAGTTCGTGTCATGAGCTTAGGGCAATAAATACATGTTTTAGACTATTGTAATATGTTTCATAGTCTACTATTACTCGATTATTGTTTGGTCCACGCGCTATTTCCCCTGATAAACCTATGAATTCACTCAACAATGTTGTTGACGTTTTAGCATGTTTTAATCTCAGGTGCTGAGGTATAAGCTTGGATGGGAGCCGTGACGGATATCTATTAGAGGGATTCTGATTTCTTAAATTCAATGAAACTTTTGTCTTATAAAATCTTAATGTCTTTTTATCAAAACTATGACCTAAATGTTGAAAACTCTGATCTTTGTAATGACATTGAATGAATTCTTATTTTAACGTCCATTTAAGGTCCGTTTCTATATCTTGATTTTTTATAATTTTGACTTAGCACCCCATTGTTACCTTTTCGCTGCGACCTGATTTTGGGGGTGTTACAGATGGTACCAGAGCCAAGGTTATAGGGAACTGGGTCATTTTCAAAACCTAGTCTATAACCACAACGTTTTTAAGGTTTTCTTTTTCCTTCATTTTAAAACAGATGCCTTCATCGCTATCCGATATCCACGTGCGCGTATTCCCCGATCCTTACTTACTTTTTCGATTATCATTATTGCATTATAGTCAAACTTATTATATAATACTTGGTTAAATTCGATCTCTTACTCTTTCTTTTGACATATAGTATTCTATTCTATCGTCAATTATATAAATATAGACCATTCTGATTAAATTTGATTAATTTATATGGGACTTTTCTATTTCCTTTTCTCTATTATTAACCACGTGCCATGGACTTTTGCAACCTTTACAAATTCGTAACGAATGTGTACTTGCGTGGCCAGAATCATCCGCCTAGGAGATTTTTAAAAGAAATCTGTTAAGAGATAGTGGAAAAGCGTGTGGCCAAAGCTATTGAAGAATATAAAAGACAAGAACTGACTCAAACATGCCTGGTGGATCTGGATCAACAAATACTGAGGGACGTTGGCACCAGCGATGCATGGATGTTCGTAAAGACATTTACGGAACGGCAAAACCTCCACTCTTTCACCGGACTGAAGGTTAGTCAGACTGAAACGTTTGTTCGAAAAGGATGGAGCAGGTTTTGAGATTTTGCAATTGCTGAAGATGACAAAGTTAATTTTGCTATGTCACGTCGAGGGTCGGTTCGGACCTGGTGGAACGGAAATTTCAAACGTTGGACTTGCTAATGCGAATCAAATCCCCTGGAGCAACTAAAAAGCGATGATGAACGACTGAAATACTGCCAGCAACTGAAATCCAATATGGAGCAAGAGCTTGGACTTTGACTTTGAAGAGATGACATCGAGGCTTACAACAATCGCTTTCCACGAACTGTTTTGATGTGTCCTGCGTTGTGTCAACTGAAAAGAAAAAAGATTGAAAATACATTCGAGGATTCCTGAGGGAATCAAAGGAAATGTTACTTCTTCAAAGCCTGCGACTTTGCATGATGCAATCAACATGGCTCGAGAACTGATTGAACAAGGGGTTCAGGCTAAGGCATTAAGGATCGGTGATACAATAAAAGAAGTGCGAAGACAACAAGGACAACTACACCACGCAGCAAAACCGAAGACAAGAATAGCTAAGGTTATGTAGGCAGTCCCAGCTAAGGGTAGAGGCTCGCTGGAACTATACCATAGTGCAATAGGTGCAAGGCACATCATCAGCTAGGTCCGTGTCCTCCTAGGTGTGGAAAAATGTCACAAGCTTGGTCGCCAGGAAGGAGGATTGTCCGAACGAGGATTCCTGAGCAAAGGGACAATTCACTCAGAATGTGACATGCATTGGTTGTGGAATCATTGGGCCCAACCGAGTGATTAGCCCCGCAGATAAAGAAACCGGAAACTAAGGACACCAGTATAAGGTACTGAAGCACGTGGAATGGTGCAACCTCTAGTAGGAGGAGAAACCAATCAAAACCTGTAACAACATGAGGATGATAACAATGCTTAGACTTTAATTCCATTAGAATTCTCGCTTATAAAATTACTGTTGTACTCCCTTAAATTCTGTGTACGTTCAGCTTCCAATTTTTGTTGTTACTGAATGATATCAAGTATCTATCAAATTAACATATTAAGAAAACGTCAATTCTAACTTACTCTCATAAATTTTATACAATCACTACCACACTTATTAGGAAATCATAACAAAATTTTTGACGAAAATGAAGCATCGCATCGTTTGCCCTCAAATATACATTGCCTGATCAAACTATGTACTAACAGGAAGACCATGCCCCGTGATAGTAGTCACCTTAAAACTTCTTGTCAAGAAACAATTTTCTATTTGCATCAAGTTTGTGTGCGTATTCATAAAAGGCGTTTACTTCTGGAAATCGAATTAGTAACCGTAGCAACTAAGCAGACCTTCACTCCACCTTACTATATAAAGTCGACATCAAAAAAAAAAGTTTTACAACAACTGACACGAACTGAAGGAACAAATAAGGCCCCACTAGGAACCGAGCCTAGTTCGCAACAAATAAATATTAAACCCAACATCACAAATCCTTGAAACACCCAAGTTAACCTCAATTCAGAATGAAAATGTCAAACGAATACCAAGCGTGGTAACAAAATTACGAAAGCATAAAAAAAAGTAACAAAAAGGATTTATGGCCACAACATCCATTTATTATCTTAGAAATAAGATTACATAAGAACATAAAGGAAATACAAGTTTTATTACAACCATCCCCTAATATCTATTCCTTCCAAAAGAGATCTACGTCGATTGCAAAACAATGAGGGGCACGAGAATTGCTAGAATAAAGGCCAAATACTGAAATCCTTCTTCGTATGGGAAGTAGGAAAGCAATAAATAAACGAGTGTTATCGCGGTCGCCATATCGCCAAAGAGCGGAATGATGTTGTCAACATTTCGAGGATTGATAAGGAAAATATAAGGAAAGATTAATTGTTGTATGGAGAAATGGAGGAGGAAGAATTTTGTGTATAAAAAAGGGGAAAGTTAACCGTTGGGGGTTACTGTTCACCGACGCGTGGGGCACCGTTCAAAAAAAAAAATTAAAAAATACTAATAATAATAATTGATCTACACCTCTTCATCTCATATATTCTGGAAAAAATTTCGCAACTTTTTCTATAACCCTACTTTCCGTCAAGTGTCGCAACGTGAGGCCTTAGGACAAGCTCTTCTAACCGGAGGAGACTGTAACATTCCGTATTTTCAGGTCATTTACGACGTCATCTATTTCACTAATTATTTTTTTTCGTACGCGTTCGCTTTTAAATTTATATAGTTGTTAAATCCGTAAGTTCAAAAATTATCGGTTTACGTAAACGGACCACCATCAAATTTAAAATGTTTATATCAAGCGAGAGTGGTTTAAAGTAATTATTTTGAGTATAATTATTAACTTTGTTTATTTTATTTTTATTGGTTACGTAAATTGATTACGTTTCGCGATAAAATTTCGTTTAGGCATACCCGGAAGCACCAAAACTTTTCTACGCTTCAACAAATACCCACTTTTATACCCAATACATAAAATTAACTCAAATATCTATCCTATATACATATAAAACCGGATATGTATAAAAAGATACAAGAAAATATCTAATGGAAAAACATATTCCATGTTTTCATGGGATGACTTCATTATTAGGGAACCAAGACCACTATTCATCCCTTAAGACCCTCCCCTTTGTCCCAAAGACCCAACCCCCCTCCTTGGACTATTTTAATGATCTTTGACTAGCCTAGTTCCTATAAGAAGAAGTTCATACAAGTAATAAGCCATACACTCTCAAAACACTTAGTAAAAAGGATCAAAACCTCTCTTTCTCTCCCTTTTAGGCCACGGCTCAAAACCCCTTTCCAACTCAATCCATACAAAATTGTCTACATCATATACAAGCCTTCACACATCCTTCCTAAGATATACTAAGGTATTTACAAGCCTTGGTTAACCATTTGCAAGTATTTATCAAAGAAAGGAAGCTAGGGTTTTCATTAGTGCAAGCTTGTGTTTTATATCTAAACAAGGGTTTAGATACTTTGGTTCATCACACTACATCTCATTAAGGTTATCTATAAACCTTTATGTCTTTACTTTATTCATTTTTATGTGTTTACATGTTCTATATAACTAAATCACCATTTAGAACCCTCAGGACTTCCTTCAGCAACCAGAATTCCTGAGTGGAAATGGGAAAAGCTAGCAATAGGACTTTTATCACAAAGTTGCCTAAAAGCAGCAGTGGTAAGATACGATTTGGGTCATTGTGATGAACAGCCAAAGTCCCGAGCTCATTTCCTACCTATTCCGAGGACAACAAAACCGAGAACTGCAAAGATTTATGACCAATGAGATTGTAGCGAGACATGGTGTGCCGGTGTCAATCATTTCCGACCGTGATGGTCGATTCACGTCACACTTATGGCAAGCTTTTCAGGAAGCGTTGGGTACGAGACTATACATGAAAGTACAGCTTACCTACCCTCAGACCGACGTCAGAGTGAGCGACTATTCAGAACGCGGAGGAGGATATGCCTTCGAGCCTGTGTTTATGTAATTTTGGTGGCAGTTGGGATACTCATCTTCCTTGATTGAGTTTTCTTATAATAACAGTTTACCACACAAGCTTAAGTGTGCACCATTTGAGGCTCTGTACTGGCGAAAATTAGATTCCCCCATAATAGTACTGGAAGTTGGAGAAAGTCAGCTTATTGGACCAGAAATTGTGCAAGAAACGACTGAAAAGATTTTTCAAATCAAGGAAAGATTGAAAACGGCAAGAAGTCGCCAGAAAAGCTATGCTGATAAGAGACGTAAGCCTCTTGAATCAAAGTTGGAGACCGAGTGTTACTAAAGGTATCTCCATGGAAGGGAGTGGTACGATTTGGTAAGAAAGGAAAACTAGCACCATGAATGTCTGACCATTTGAAATCATCGGAGCGTGTGGAACCGGTGTCTTATCGGCTTCAGTTTAACCCCAGGAGCTATAGTTGTGTTACACGACACTTCATGTGTCCAAACCTCAAGAAATGTTTGGCGGAGCCAGATGTTCAAGTGCCTTTGGATGAGATCGAGATTGATAAAATCTTCGTTTGTTGAAGAACCTCGTTTATTAGAAGGGACAAAGGTGATATTCTGTTAGTTCAAGTATATGTAGATGATATCATTTTTGGCTCTACAAAGAAATCAGTATGCACTGAGTTTGAGAAGATGATGCATAAGAAGTTTTAGATGAGTTCTATAGGTGGACTCACATTCTTCTTAGGACTGCAAGTAAAGCAAAAGGAGGATGGGATTTTCATCAGTCAAGACAAGTATGTTATAACACCTCGTGTTTTAGGTCATTGTATGACATTATGAAATTCACAATTTATTTTTAGGGTTTTACGCGTTTGCTCTTAAACCGTAAACGTTAAGTTAAATCGCGTAAACTGAAAATGATCATTCAATGTAAACGGGCATTAAACAATTAAAAGTTTATATCTAACAAGTGTTATATGATTATTTAGAGGATAATTATTAACTTTGTTCATCATATTTTTATTGGTTACGTAAAATGCTTACGTTTCACGATAAAATGCGTTTAGGCATTCCCGGAAGTTCCAAAACCTAACTACGCCTAAACGAATACCCACGATTATACCCAATACTCAAAATAATAAATATAACATCACATATATACATATTATGCCGAAATTTTAAGGATAGAACCAAGTATTCATCACTTTCCATAATATCTAGATATTATAAAGATATTTATGAAATAAACTCTTACACCTTTATCAACTTGATTAGTTAACCATGAGCTAGAGTTAGAAAGTAACCATGGTTAAGTTAAGGAGATATTTTTACTATAAATAGGCATGCATGCATGAGTAAAGTTTTCATACTCTTATACTTGAAAATTTTATTTTCTTTCTCTCTTTTATACTCACCCTAAAACCCACGGCACCATATAGCCTCCAAACAAAATCCATAACTTGATTTTCTAAGATTATACAACCCTATACCCAACATAATTAAGGTATTCTAAGAAGGTTTCAAGTGTTGGTTAAGCTTTGAAAGGGATTTAGCAAGTTATTGCAAGATTA